>CATIWQ010276172.1:0-65447 GCA_949673415.1 Euphorbia schlechtendalii | reverse complement strand
ATGATTATTTTCTTTAAATTTCTCATTAAGCGATAACATTCTTCTTTTGTTATTCTATAATGTAGGTTGTGAATATGCTTACGAAGATGATGAGAGAAATGCTTCACAAGTATGGCGAGTGGTTTAAACTTCAAATGTGTGAAGATCGGTTTGAGAATCTTTTGGAAACACTACACACTTTTAGTAGCGTTATTTATAGTTTGTACGGTATTATGTATTTTTTAGTTCTCATTTGAATTTGTATACAATTGAATATTATGCATTATGAATTATATAAAAAATGAATTTCAATTATTTTGAATTATAGTATCAATTAAGTGTTTTACAAATGTGTTGCAATAAGCGCAAAAAGTGTTTCAAATGCTACATAAGTGTTTTTCAAAAAGTGTTGCGAAAACTGAACATGGGTGTTGCAAATATGCTAAAAGTGTTATAAGAAAAGTGTTGGGAATAGCCAACAAAAGTGTTGCGAAAGAAACTAACAGACGTTAACGTTAACGGTGAGATGTATTTTTTGCAACACAACATAAAGCATTGCAAGTACTAAAAAAGTGTTGCGAAAAGTCACTTGTCGCAACACTTTTCTTAGCGTTGCGAGAAAAAGAAGAAGTGTTGCGAAAATGACTTTTCGCAAGGGAAGCATTACCAATGACTTTTTTCACGAAAAAGTGTTGCGAAAAGTGCTTTCGTAACACTTTTGGCACTTTAGGCAACATTTTATCGTTGTTGCGACAGGCCATCTATATGGCGTAGTGCGTATTTCTTAATCAGCTCTACTGTTACCCCTTGGAATTGGACTCCATCATCTAAGATGATGTGATGGGGGATCCCATATCGAGTGAAGATGTGCTTCTCTATGAACTTGGCCATTTTCTTAGCGGTGATACTGGAGTAGGATTCAGCTTCCACCCACTTAGAGAAGTAATCAACTACTACTATGATAAATCTGTGCCCATTTCTGGATGAAGGATGGATCTCTCCAATTATGTCGATCCCCCATGCTGAGAACGGCCAAGGAGTGGATAAGTTGTGGCAATCAGAGGGAGGAAGATGGCTAAGGTCACCATAGATTTGGCATTCATGGCATTTCTTAACTTCCGCGGTGCAATCTGCGACCATAGTGGTCCAACAGTATCCTTGATGTTGAATTTTCTTGGCTAGAGCAAAGCCATGTAGTCGTCTATTTATGAGAAGAGCCTCTTTCTTATTCAGGCAACGAAGCAATAATCCCTCCAAAGTGCGTCGGAATAGGTCATTATCAAGAAGTCGGAATTGCATGGCTAAGCAGCGAAGAGAGGTGTGATCTGAGTCTGTTACCTCGTCAGGATAAACCCCATCCCTCAAAAATCGGATGATGTCTAAGTACCAGCAACCAGAATCAAAATCTGCGTCAATTATAACTGCTCGGCTTTTTGATATTTTACCCATTTTTTGTCCACTAATGTCACTTCTAACATTATGGAGTGACTTTTCCAGCCACCCTAACAGTGTGGAAGGTGACTGGTGTCAATTAGTAAGGTTACGCTAATAATTTCTAGAATTCTGTAATCATTTTGCTAGTACTATCAATGCGACATCAGTATCGATGTCACAGAGTGACATTGGTACCAATGTAACATCGATACCTATATCACAACATCAGTACTGATGTTAGTGACATTGGTACCGATGTTTGTGACATCGATACCAATGTTAGTGACATTGGTGTCAATGTTGGATTTTTAGTCTGACTTTGGTTCAAATTGGACTTGACTACTAATGAGGCGGCCTAAAAAAATATCTAAGGTTCGTAAGAAACGAGGAATGCTTCTCCCGAGGACCTCCGAGACCCTGTTAAAGTGGAAGACTAGGAAAGAAAAATAAATTAAAACTTCATCATCAAACTCGCGAGTGAGGATTAAAATCACGTGCTCACACTAGTACTTGAGTATGAACATTCCACCTCTCTTCGTACATGTGTCTCCAGCAGTAAATTAACTTAGAATTAAGGTGAATGCATAGAGATTCAAGGAAGCGTTGCATATAGCCATATTTTCTACACAAGCTACTATGAGAGTAAGAAATGACCTCCATAAAGCCTAACAGGACCACACCTCCCTTAGAAACCTGGGTAGTTACATGAGTAATCAACCACCAAGGGCATATCCATAGAATATCCCCAACAATTTAAGTCTCCATGAAACCACGCCATTCATTAGTGGTAAACTTCCGATGAGTGCGATTTCCTATGTTTAGCAAAGAACATTGTCCCTATTGACCATTTGGCCAATAATGAAGCTCCTCCAAAATCGATAAAACAACTAGCTTTCCGAAAACCAGAGCTACTAAAAGAATTTACAAAATACATAATTGAGAAAATTGAATGAGGTACACAAGTCTGAAAATGTGTTATGTACCTAAAGAACCAGTTTGCTACCGCCAGTAGCAACATCAATGCCAAGGTGTATTGACCACATGTAAATCATCATCTCAACTAGGCTAAGTGCGATAAGAGAAGCTCTATCCATCATCTGAGAAATGATTGTCAGATACACGAATCTAGAATATAAGTAGGAGTCTCACATAGGAAAAATCCCAACAGCAATAAACAAATTAGGGCTAATAACTTACATCAGTAAGGCGAAGGTTCGAGACTATGTCAAAAGATAACAAAAGTCTTAGACTTTTGTTACCAGACAACCTAAAGATCAACCTACGCCTATCACTCCTAAGCAGTTGGAAGCATTGAATCAACTCATCAATGAACTCAAGGTGATGAGTTGGCAATGCAATTGGCAAGTTAGTTGAAGCCATCAGAAGCTCGTAAAAATCTTCATACATGGGACACAATTCATACTCCCCAAAAAGAAAAAAACTCTTAATAGGTTCCCAAAATCTGACAGTGGCTTTGGTCAACTCATGCTTAGTGGAGATACAAACATATTCCTTCATGTTGAGTAAACCACAATGCCCGAGCCGAGACCAACTACTAGACTCCTTGAAAACAAGGGGGAGAATAAGAAGAGTAACAATTTGCTATACGTAATTTACAAGGCAATCTACCAATACTAATAAATTATCCCCACAAACTTACTTTTTATTTTTAGATAAAAGGATAGATATGTAAAATAAAGAAATAAGAAAGGAATAAAGCATGTAATTAAGTCAAGATTGTTTAAAAACAAAAGACTATCAAAATCGACCAAAATTGAAATATATTACATTAAAAACCTCCACAATGGCTAAATAAATAAAAAATGCAAAAGAAAAATAAAATCTAGAGGAACCTATTGCCCGAAGCATGGATCCTTCTGGGTTTTTTTCAAAAAACATTTAGGGTTCAGGAATAAAAGAGCGAGGATGATCTTTCATCCCTTAGTGATCCATCGCTTACATAGCATCCCAAAGGGGCACACACAAGATAGACACACCATGGGGGGACGCTTCCCATCCCCACTCCTCTAAATATATATATATATATATATATAGTAGATTCTCAAAACAAGAACCACAAAGTTTGAGTTACAAAATGAGTAGTAAACTTGGATTTCTGAATAAATCTGAGATTGGAAAGAAAGCACTACGCTTGTAAGAATGAAGAAGAAACCAACATAAAGTAATGCTTCCAACAAAAATATCTTTCGATCCAACCAAACCTAGGACTTGTTGGTTGTGATTATAGATTGGTGAGCATGAAGGATAACCCATCCGACCCTACCTCCACTAAGATGTTCCTTCAAGGTACAAGCTAGTCAGCTCACTATTTAGTGCCCTAATTTGCACTTGCATAAATAAAACATATTATATCTTTCATTTGCATTTCTTTACATATCACGCATTATAATGTTTCATAATAAGAAATCTTACCACTAAGTCAGCACTATAGTCAATCATATAATGCTGGTATCCTTGGAGAGTCTTTCAAATGATGTAGCAATCTTTTATAGGGACCTAATCCAAAAAAACCATAAGTGAATCCAAAATATTTTCTTATCCAGGTTAGAACCTTAATATCTCCATGGTATTAGGATGACTTAAGCTTAGTTTTAGAAGCTTAACCCTTACATATGAGAGAGAGATATATAAGGTCAGAGGAAGTACCTTGCATGTTATGTGCTATGTGTTTACCACTTTCCTTTTATCATACATTGTATCCATTTATGTATGTAGCATTATGCTAACCATGATCTTTTATGCAAACACAATTACGCACACACTTGTTTATGGTATTCACATTATCACCATGAACTCGATTTTACACTAACATCACACACTTAGTATTTTAGATGACACATGAGGCATTGTCATCAAGGATTATAATTATCTAGGTTCACAAGTATAGTGATGCCCTCTTTGCACCCCCAATATATACCCATTTGGGATGACAAACCTGTCACAAATTAGTCAATGTATATACTTCCCATAGGGTGCAATACACTAATTACCCAAACTCGCACAATCGTGCAAATAATTATGAAGCTTATTCAAGACACATGAAAGATCCATAGTCATGAAATCTCTAACCAAAACCCATTACCACACGGGTAATGCTGTGATTTCACAAATGTCACTATATCATTATAATAGCACATTGATATTATCTTGACTCATAAAACCAAAGGCCTATTACCACACAGGTATTATGGCGATTTCTCAAACTTCACCTTCGACATCACATCGATGACACCTTAGCCTAGAGTTCTTACCACACTAGTTGAATCTTGTTATTACCTCGATTATATTTTTGTTACTAATAATTAACCCCTATTTGTTTCAGGATTGGATAACATGAAAATATAAAATTATGGCATTCTAACCCTTTGTTATGCAACCATAACATAAGCACATAACGTATATTTGTTAAAGTGTGTCCATCACACATCCTATATGCATACCTTGATCATCTCATTGTGTGCTTCAGTTAAGGTTTAAAAGATGTTGATCCATTACCTCATTTGAATCTCTCCAATTATGGCTTAGCATGAGGGATTACCATATATGAATGCGGACTTAGGTTCAGATTTGGATTCAGGTTAGAGGTTAGTTTTTTGTTCAAGTTAGATCTTTAGAATGTTAACTCTACTAAGGGGTCTCAAGATAGGGGAATAATTCATCCATGGATGCCAATCCTGAGGTAGCCAACACCTTAAGCGTTGTTCTCTACAATGATCACTTTGTGCAGGCTATACAATTCCACTCCCATCCTCACCAACCTGAGGATCATGCCTCGAACAAACTCTTAGACTTCGAGCTTATTGGAAATCTTTAGTGTTCATGGCTAGCTACCCTAGGAGAAGAAGTCCTATTTCTGCTCTTAATGTTTGTCTATCTTTAAGCAATCCTATCGGTAATCCCACCAATTTCTTTCATTTTTGGCATGGGAATCACTCAACTTCAATACAAACAGTTCATTTAAGGTCATGGATTACTCAACCAAGGTCAAGTGTATTTTAGTTAAATTCTTATGGGTCTGACCTCCAAGGAAAATAATCGGATAGGGTTTTTATCAATCAATGCTTTCAGACTAGCTCAAGGGTAGTTCAGGGATAGTTGGGTTAGCCGAGTCAGTAATTGGTCAAGGCAGGGTAGTTTCAACAAGGCTTTTGACCTTTAGTAGTGTCAGTATGAGCATTAGACCTCTTTTAGGTTCAATTTGTTGAAATTGTCTCTAGAAGCTAATATTTTGAATGATTCAAGGATATAGTTTTTGAAAGAATCTAGATTAGTTTGGCCCTTAATTTATGGTAGTTTTGAAGGGATTTTATTATAATTTTGTTGCAGATTTTTTTGCACATTTAGTTGTGAGAGTCATGTATAAATATTTGATTTTTTATGAATAATAACATAATTTTCTTCATCTATTTCTTTTATGCTTGACCTCTATATTTTTACAACATGGCATCAAAGACTTTTTTTTTCTTAAGGGACCTTTAATCTAAGAAATCACACTAAATAAACTCTCTTCTTTCATACACAAAGCCATCAACCATAACCAATTTTTATAAACATAAGCACAAGCTAAATTATCATGCAAGCTTTTTAAGGAGACTATGAAGTTCCTCCATTATCGAATGTTAAAATGAAAAGCTGCAAAGATATGAGAATAAGAAGATATATATATCAAAATCTAAAGTGAATGCCCAACAAGAGGATAATGAGTTATTTTAACTTCCATTCAATTCCTATGACCCATGCCAGTGTATCATTTCAATGTTCCATCATTATGACCCATGCAAAGAACCACTACTAAGATCTATGCCAATGAACCATACTCATGAACCATAACTATGATGCATAACATGAACCATATAACCATGACCTATGCTTCCAAATAAATGTTTGTAACTTAGAGCCAAGGAGGAGTGTTGAAATAGTCTCTAGAAGCTAATATTTTGAATGAGTCAAAGATATATTTTTTGAAAGAGTCTAGATTAGTTAGATCCTTATTTTATGCTAATTTTGAAGTGATTTCATTATAATTTTGTTTTTCATATTTGTTTGTGAGTCATGTATAAATATATGCTTTTTATGAATATTAACACAATTTTCTTTCATTGATTTCTTTTATGCATAAGCTCTGTATTTTTACAACACATTCTTCATGTTTAAAGTTTCTCCTCATAGTCTATAGCCGCTCAGAATATATGCGCTGGCCAATGCCTCTTAGGGGTACCACTTTCCCCCAAGGATAATTTAACCAACGAGCCATGATGTTCATCCCTCTTGTTAGTCGAGATTTTAGTTAGGTATTGAAATGGTTGTTCAACAATATCATTAGCCTAACATGATCTAAATGTGGCAACATTTTTTACCACCCATGGGCGCTAGTTTCCAAGCTATCAGGTGAGCTACTCCTAGAACCCCTAGTGGTTCATGATGATGATGGCTCCCTTACAATTTTGTGATGCTAGAACTAGTGAAGTATAATAGGGAAGGAAACCCCCAATCACATTTGACCAATTATCAAACAGTGATGAACGCTCGTAAGATCAGTGATAAGATGTTAGCCAATATGTTTATAGTAAAGTTAAGTGTGCCTATGTAGTACAAAAATTTACCGCTAGAGGTGGCACATGACTAGAAGTTCCTATCAGAGGCCTTGGTTGAACAGTATGGGTTTAACTCCTAAAATGAAGACAACCTTGTAAAATTTAGAGGCTATGAAGTAAAATCTGGAGGAGTAATTTAAACCCTACTACAATAGGTAGATGGCCACCCAAGTGCTACTAAAAGACTACCTATGCTTGTCGAAGATGATTATTAAGCTCCTGGATGGCACTCTACTGGCCTAGAAGATAAGGCTCAAGATGGATACCTTCATTTGTTACAAGGATGTGTATAAGAAAGTCGAGAAGCTTGAGAGGATAAAATCCATGGATACGCCAACGGGGCAACCTTCTAGTAAGATGTGGTTCAAGAAAAATTAATCAGGATCATCTTCCTCAAACCTTTCTCTAGCAAAGGTTAAACAAGCTCTTGTTTGGTTTATCTAGTTAGAGCCCATAGCGGCTGTAAGAATGTCTAATGAAGAGCACCTCAACATCTCTCCCTTGCATCTAATCTCAGCTTCATGTTCACCAAGGTGCGGGAGCTAAAGCATCTTGAGAGTCTCAAGCCTTGGATGCCTCCTAAGCTCAAGGAGAAGAATAACTTTTGCAGCTACCATATCGTTGTAGTCTACCAAACCAATAACTACAAGGACTTATTAAAGGCCATCAACAAATTGGTGGATGATAAAGTGCTGAGGAACCTCTACTCAAAATGAGCATGAAAATTAATCCTCTCCCCTAATTTGACAACATGGTAGGCATGATCGATTCGGGGATATGTAAGCACTAGGTATTATGGTGTGTAAGCAAAGCTACCGAAGAATTTGTGATGGTGATAAAGTCAGGATTCGACTTAGATGTTGTGATGAAATCCCTAAAAGAGGGAGCAAGCTCATTAGGGTTAGGTGGTCTAGTGGAGTGCTCTAGACCAAGGATTAGTCTATGGAGGATGTCTATGTATGATGTAGAAGATGCACCGTCATTCCATATCCTTAAGTTTGAGAACCTTTTAGGTGTACAAGGAGCATCTAATAGTATGTTGGAATCTTTATTTATGTGCTCTCTATCGGGAATGATAGGGGATTGGTATATGATCCAACCGAAGGTGGTAAAGAGAAATTGGCGAAGCATCTCAAGATCAAATCTAAAACACTTCCAATACATAGAGAGTCCAAAGCTGGAGATGAGGGAGATACAAGCATGCATGCAGGAAGATGATGAGTTATTTATGCAATATGCTCGATGTTGGATATCAATCCAAGTTTTGCTCAAGGATAAGCTCGAGAAAGAAATTTTATAGCATGTCTTAATTTAGTGTGCCTATAACGAATTGCGAGAACGTATCTCCTTGGGAAACTTTAACGACTTCAAGGACTTAATTAAGATGGGAGGAAGCTAGATTACATCTAGCGAGAGCTTGCAGATCAGTTTTTCATGATAGTAGGATCTGACATCCCAACAATTCAGGTGTTTAAAATGCTAGTGCAATCCTATGAGCATGGAAGACCCCTTTGAATTCATCTACAAATTGGAGGACATTCCAAGATGGTAGATGAAGTGAAGAAAATGGGGGATAAGCTTATAGTAGTGAATCTAGATCTAATTGACTTGGATGCCTATGTTTTAAAGTCATGAAGGAAGGTAAGGAAGGAAGATTTTAACTCACTTAAAGGGGGAAGAGATAGTGTTTAGGTTGAAGCCCATTGATTTGGATGCCAACCAGTTGAAAGGCTTCAAGAGAAAATGTGAAGATGTAAGATATATGTGGTAAACATCAAAGGAAATAAGAGTCCTAGAAGGAGGTGTACAAAGTAAACCAGTTACAATCAAGGCATCTGAAGAATATATCATGGTTGCATCCGCTTTTGAGGACTAGGAGTCACACATTTTAAGAATTGCTATAGTGGAATAAGATTTGAAAAAGAAGAAGAAAATTCGTATCAATTATTGTCGCTTTTCGAAAGGATTTGGTCTAGGTAAGTATCACCGAGGCATTGTGGAAGCCATATATCCTCTCTTGCTCACTCCTAGGGAGGGTCTTAGCCTCACTAAAAAGCACAAATTGTATAAGCACAAGAAGCCTAACTTCTGCAATATGGTCGGTGTCTATGCTATTGAGGAGAAGAGGCAGTATCTGGGGGAAGATGAGACCGTGGTGATTAACGGTCAAGAAATTCTAGGCTTTGAGATATTTGAAGATGTATTCAATTTTTAGAATGACTACATGGTTGCTCTAATCCTCAAAGCTCCTGCTAAGCCCGAGCTATGGCTCTGCTTGAGACTCCCATGTTCACTACTACTACTCAAGTCGAATATAAAGGGAAGGTCTAGATGTTCACAGAAGATGAACATGAACCGAGGAGCTGATCTAGGTAACTCGCTATATTCAGAAGGAAGTTGTCACTGCACCAGTCAAAGTGCCACCATCTTTTGAACCTACTGAAGTCCCTCCACCTATGGAGGATGGTGTTGATGATGATGAAATTTTTAATATTTATAATTTTTTTGTAATCAACTCAGCCTTCAAGGCTTTCAATTCAATTAATCAAAACTTTATTTACTTGTTTGATGTTATGTCAGATAGCAACATGCATTCACCTGAACATACACATAATGTTTTTAGCATATACGAAATTTACTTTGCTACAAATGAATCACCAAATACGGTAATGATTTAGAATAATTTGACTCATGTTGAAAAAAATAGATAATAGAGGTACTTAGAAAATATATGGTAGTGTTTGCTGATCGTATGAAGACATGCATAGGGTCGACATAGAGATTGGTGAGCATAGAATTCCTACCAATCCACGAATCAAATCGATTAAGATGAAGCTGTAAAGGTTGAGACTAGAATGAACCAATAAAGTCAAGGTTGAAGCAGCCAAACAAATCAAAACCAAGTTCTATGAGGTTGTTGAATATTCGACTTGGCTGGCAAACATCATCCGAGTTAAAAAGAAGGATGGGAAAGTTCAAGTTTTGGTCTATTACTAAGATTTGAATAAGGCCTCCCCAAAAGGTAACTTCCCACTGTCACACATTGACGTATAGGTTAATAGTGCTGCCAGGGCTATCTTGTACTCCTTCATGGATGGGTTTTCCGATTATAATTAGATTCTCATGGCCATTGCTGGCAAATCAAAACTTCCTTCATAATCGAGTGGGGGTTTATTGCTATAAGTTTATACCCTTTGGGTTGAAAATGTCAGGGTGACTTATCAGAGGGTTGTATTGCCTGGCTACATGACTTGATCTATAAGGAAGTCGAGGTTTTATGGATGACATGCTCTTTAAGTCCAAAACTTGGGAAGAACACCCAGTTTTCCTAGAGATGTTTCTCACCCAAATTTAAAAGTACAATCTCTACCTAAACCTAAAGAAAAGCGTGTTTAGGTCACATTCTCGATCAAAGGTGTATAAAATAGGAAGCAGACAAGAGCAAGGCCATTAGAGATATGCTACTACTGAAAATATAATATGAGGTATAGTCTTTTATAGGGTCTCTACAGTATGTCAGTAGGTTTATTAGTCGGCTTACCACCATTTTTGAGCTGATATTTAAGCTATTCAAAGAAGTAGCAACTCGTAGTCTAGAATGAGCAGTGTTAGATCGCTTTCGATATGATTAAATAGTATTTGGTAAGTCCACCTGGAACCCCCAGTCATGGTAAACCCATCATCCTTTACTTAGCCATCGCAAAGTCATCATCAGGGGTAATGTTGGTACAAGAGTAACATGACAAGTGAGAACATGTCTTGTGTAGCAATGGTGTGGCTCACCAAGAAACTACGCCATTACTTCCAATCTTACAAGGTACAAAAAATAGCCAAGATTAACCCTCTGAAGTACCTTTTTCAATCTCCCACACTAGTCGGGGAAGCTATCTAGATGGTACTGCCATGTAAATTTTAATATGGAATACAGAATAAAGAATATCATTAAAGGGTGGATAATTACCAAATTCCTAGCAGACTAGGCCATAGATTTAGGTTTTGTTGAGAACCTCGACTTCCTAGACATGTAAATGACTATGATAAAAAAGATTAGGTGAGAATGGACTATGATGTTTGATAATGCTATGAATCAGAAAGGGCTTGCTTTGGGGTAGTCTTAATCACCTCGTAGAATAAAGTAATCTCACTATCAAAAAGGCTAGAATTTCACATCACCAATAATGGGGTAAAGTACGAAGTTTATTTTTTTGGTATAGAAGCCCTTAGAAAAGTCATAGCTAAGGAGGTCTCAGTCATTGGGGATTCAACACTAGTTAATAAGCAAGTCACCAGTGATTATGGAGATAAAGAGGATTCACTCCATCCTTATTTGGAATTAGTTTGGCTATTTCCACCAAATTTGAGAAGTGTGTCTTCCACAATGTCTCGAGAGAGGAGAATCAGATGACTAATTCCTTGGATACACTAACTTCTATATGGGAAGGACCCCAAGCTCAATGATTTAAACCGCTGATTTTCTTATCATCAAGATGCAAAATTTAAAGAGGGTTGTTGGTGTTTGGACATCATAAAGTTTTTTTAGGATGGGGTATACCTTGAAGCTTGATTGACTCTGAATGTGCTTCTCTATGTCGCTTTCAATTTCACCTTGTTGATGATGATCTCTTCAAACAAACTTATGATGGTCTACTCTTTTGATACCTGATTGAGAAAGAGGCCTTGTTTGTTTTCAGTTGAATGCACATCAGTAACTATGGTACACATATGAATGGTTTAGCCTTAGCCAAAAAGGTTTAATGACACGAGTATTACTGAACCACAATGATTGCCTATCGTGTATCAGAGATTAAAAAATGCCATGCTTGTCAAAAATATGGGGATATAAGTCATCTACTTCCTGTCGAGCTTAATAACTTATCTAGTCCATCATTACCGATAAGAAGATGAGCGAATTCATGATTTTTTTGCCTAAATATAGTACTTTGCTAGTTGAGCAAAAATTAGGACCTTTTGTCATAATTTGTAAATAATAGTCCACTGAGTTGAAAACCTAAAAAGGGCGGCTCAAGCAAAACTTAGGATATTGAGAGAACATAGCGAGTATAATTAATTAGAAAACCCAAAAGGGCTAGCTAGTAGCAAGAGTTAAATCATTCAAAACATTTTTTTAAATTAATCAATGAATGTGTCATTTTCTCTAAATCTATATGTGAAGGTTTATTTGAATGCATGGGTGTCATTGGTAACAACATCGCAAGTAAACATCACTAACACATGTTAGCTCCATAATGTAGATAAGTCAACAAAAGACAGTAATTCTAATAGGTTTATACTAGACCTGTTCATCGGGTGGACCGAGTTTAGGCTAGGCTTGATGGGCTTTTTACAAAAAAGGTTAAGCCAAGCCCATACTTTAGAACATCGAGCTCGGGCCGGGCTTGGGTCGGGCTACCAAGGTCATTCCCAAGCCCGGCCCAAGCCCATGAATATTTTTTTTGTTATAATATTTTTTATTAAATTAATAGAAAAAATATAAAAAAAAGTCAAAATACGTTTAAATTTTAAATATAATTGCAATGTCTACTTAAAATCTTTAATATTTATTAACATGTATTGTAATCAAGTATAAAAATTTAATAGGATAAAATATAAAATCTTAAAATAATTGTAAATTTAATGTATGAATATATACTAAAAAATAAAATTATTCGTCTAGCCAGGCTTGGGTATTTATATAAAAACCAAGCCCATCCTGTAAATCTTCGGGCTTTGACAGGCTCCGGCTTGGGCTGGACTTTATTAAAAAGTGAGTGTCCAAGCCGAGCCCATTAAAGAAGGCGTCCAGCCCTGCCCGGCCCACGAACAGGCCTAGTTTATACCACATTGGTATAATCTAGGAAAAAGTCGAATAATATCTTAATAGAAGTATTAAAATACTTAGGTTTAAATCAACATAATTTCAAACTTTGGTTGTCTCGCCTTGTCTTGAACCACTCTCATACCACCCATGAGCGTCTTTGAGGGTCTATCAAAGGTTTGATTGCTCCCAACCATCCATGATAGAACTCACCAATTTATGTGGTCTCGGTAGTACCATAGTCCAACTCGATGAAATGTGTGCGTTGCGCCCATATGCCTGGTAATCTCTCTAGCCAAGTATGGTGCCACTCGAAAGCTTGGGAAGTAGAAGAGCATTGTAATATCCTCTATCACCTTCGTACTATCTTTATAAGCGACTAGGGAATAGAAAAAGAAATTGTGCAAGCTCATAAGTATTTTTCATCATCATGCATATTGATAGCCATATGGGTAATAGCCCACCAAGGGTAAAGACAACGAATCTAGCTACCATGGTAATGGCTTAGTATTGGGATCCAATCTCCCTCACTCAGTTCTCTATACTTTTAAGTGAGTATGCCCCACTCATTGTACTAAACTTGCAAGTACTCAAATGGATTTCCTTGTGGTTCACATATCAGAGATTGCTTTTTCAGTATCCATATCTGTGATTGTTTATGTTAATATTTGAGAATAGGAAGCTCAAGTTTCAAAAATAAGTCACCTTACCTTGAGAAGCGTGGAATGATTTCCCACTAAATGAGGGTTAGCAGCATCTTCATCCATACTAATTAGGTTCCTTGCCAATGCTAATGCAGATGGAGAATGTCTTCGGGAAAGGGGATAAATGATAGATAGTAGTCAGAATGGGGTAACACATCCAACATCGTATGTAATTTCAAACATCAACAATAGCGACACCATGAAAGATAAAACAATAGGAGCTCTAATGTACCAATGTAAGGCAACCTTAACTCTAAAACCTCCCAAAGCTGGAGGATGAGAAATAAAGGTGCAAATGAATCTAAGGCCTTGTTTGGTTGGCGAAATACCTATTCTATGGAATAGGAGAAAAATGAATGGAAAAAGGTGGAGTGTTTTCCTAGAGCCCATCATCGAGAAGGGAATAGCTATTCCATGACTTGTATGATAATTATTCCATCCCGACGACGGGCTCTAAGCAAACACTTCACCTTTTTGTATTCATTTTTCCCCTATTCCATGGAATAGCTATTCCGCTAATCAAACAAGCCCTAAAATCTATAAGCCTCTCAATGTGTCTTCGGCTCCCAAGGGGTAGGAAGGAGTGGTAATAGCAATATCCAAGGAGTAAGGAATCCCAAGGATGGCTTGATACTCCTTGATCATCGAGCATACCTCTTAGTTAGTAAAGTAAAAGACATGGGTAGAAAGATCCTAGAATGAAAGTAGAACCCAAACTAAAGCGATGTTTACCAAGTATAATGGAAGATATCGGAGCCCCCAAAGGTCAAATCACTCAAACTTCTTCTAATCAAGATTCTTTAATGTTCGTAGAAAGGCTCTAAGTTGTTGGCTGTGAGTCTCCCTTGTGAAAAGTAGAGGAAAGAAGAAATTCGGGGGTGCTCGTTTGCAATGTTAGTAACAATGTCACTAGATGTTGTTACAGATGTCAATGTTGTTATTAGTGACCTTAATGATGTCAGTAACAATGTATCTTACAAGAGAATCCTGGTGCAAATTCAATCCCAAGTTGAGTGTTTCTTGATCTAGTAAGATAACCTTGAGCATCTAACTCTTGAAGGATAAGTACAGCTTCTCTCAAGCACTCCCAAAATTCATAAAGCTTAATTGAGAAGTATACTGATGGATGATTCTCTGAATGTTCAGCGAATATGAATTTGTGAACTTCTCCTCCATAAACTCTAAAATGGCATAATTTTCGGGTTCTAGTGAAAAATGGTGCGAGCAGTATATTCAATATCGTTGGAGTCCTCCGCATAAGTCTTGGAAAATGCCTCAAGGTTGTTGTGTAGGGTGTTGATCTTACGATGAAGACTGGGTTCACCATCCCTAACTATAGCATCCTTGATATCCTATAAGTTCAACCTTTTCAACTTTTGCAAAATCTCTTTCTTGTAATCCAATACAGTCACTTTTAGAACATTATTCAAGAAATTTTCACCAAAGCACATGGTGCAACTTGGTCTCCACACTTCTTTCTATCAAATTAAGAAGATTCACTATTGTAGTAAAAAAAGTATAAACCTTCTCGGCAATATTAGTAAAAATGGTGGATATGTTGATAACAGAGCTAATGATAGAGTTGATCACCTTCTCTTTAAGTAGTTAGCATGAGTTTATTTTAAGATAAACAACTCAGCTTAGCGTAGTCTTAGTTAAGTTATGGCTTGGAGTTGCAAAGAATTGCGATGCTAAGCTAAGGTACAGCGGCAAATCAACTCAAATTCAAAGTTTAACTAATATATCTCAACATAGGCTAAGTTACCTTTATGCGATGTTGAGTAATATAACATTGTAACATTAATGAATCCTATGAAAATAGAATATTCTAGTTTGATGCATTTCAGGTTTCAAAAAGGATTTGAAGCTAAATACAAAGGAATATTATGTGGTCCAAATTGTTAAAAGGTGTTAGTATAAATGTTGGTGTGTAGTCATTAAAGTCAAAAATAAAAAGGTATCAACTGACAAGCATCATTTTCCAGCATCTCCACGCCACTGAAATGTCAGTAAATGATTCAATCACAAAGATTCAAATTGCATCTTACACCCTCTCTACCAGCATATTTGTTTTAAGAATCCAAACACTGACGAGAAATTAACGAATAAAATCGTTATCTCTAAACGGCTTTAAATCTGTCTCAAAAAGGAAGAAATTAAAGAAATGAAGAGATGAGATTTTGGATTATAAAGTCAAAACAAGAAGTTGCAATGACTACTTTTAGGAATCTATTAGCATAAAGAGAGATTAAAGCAGACATTTACAACTTGGTGAATCACTTGAATTTCTAAAGAGCTGAAACTCTATTCAAGAAATCACAACTTTCTTAATCAGTTTGTAATAGAGAGAAAATCAACAAACTTAAATAGCTAAGTCATTCATTGTAAAGGAACCAAAATTTCTATAAGTTGAGTTTTGTTCTAGCAGTCAATTTCTAAATTGATTAATTGCAGTTTGAGAAGGGTACTCAAATTGTATAAAGAGGTAATTAGCTTGGAAGGTACTCACTATAAAATAACTACCCATTATCAAAGGCTTCTTTGCCTAATTAATGGAGTTATCACTAGTGGATTTAGGCTCGAAAAAGAATCCAGGGATTAAAGGTAGGCTAGGGGCTGAACCAGGATAAAATCCCAGGTGTAAACTTCCTTAAACTCTATCTTTATCCTTTTTCAGTTATATCACTCAACATATGCATCTTTCTCTCTAATTTTATCTTTTTTGAAAAACCAAACTGAGTTCAGTAAGTTTTACTCAACATAGCTTGTGATCAAACCAAGTCAGCCTAAGTTGAGTAGTTTGTGTAGTTTTATCTTATTAGTATGCACAGATAACATTTCACTCTACATACATTATCTAACTTGTAAAAGATTTTTAAAGTCTAAATTTAAACAAGTCAAATCGCCATTCACACCCCCTCTACTGATTATATAAGCTATCAAGGATGAACACTTATCTTCTATGTTGTTTCACAACCTGAAATTCTATTGAATTTTGAAACTTCTAAAACACAATGTAAGTAGTTAATTATTGTTGCATTCTCCTTTAATAGGTTAAGATCAGCGTTGTTATAGTCTTAATGATCCACTAGGACTCTTTGACCACTTCTAACTTCGATTAGGATATGGGGCCATTCTCAATAGCTATTTATGCATGCATGCTTTGTGGTTGAATAAAAATTTTTTTATCCTATTTTTTCAAATGCATAACATTGGCCATCAAACAATGGAGGTCTGGTATAAACATTCCTTCTCTAAGGAGCTGAGTCTATAAACTACGAGGGACATAAGAGTTATTAAACGTCATAAGATCTTTAACTCAAGATTGTGAAATCTTAAATGAGAACTTACTTTGATAAAACTTATTGGTTGCATTGGATACAACTAACTCATTTAGAGAGGGGGTGAATGACTACTTTGACTTATGGATAAGAAATTGATGCATTTTTAATATAATGCTAAGTGATCTAGGTTTGTCTAAGATGAATGTATGGTAGGCTGAGGTAATAAGTAAATAAACTAATGAAATGAGATAAGTCTTATTTTACCTTAGCAGGATTGAGTAAGAGTTACTTAGTGGTGCTGACTAAATTACTAAGAAAATAAACACAGTTAAGATATATGATGCGTGCTGAATGAAATAGTTGTTGAGTAAATAAAAAAAGAGGTAAAGAGAGATACAACAATTTTTTACTAGTCCGCACTCTACCTACCTCTAATCTCTAGATACTTTTTCTGAAATTTAATCCACTATTTCAATTTCCCTTAACTAGGCGAAGAAGCCTTCACAACAGGTTTTACAACAAATACCTTTCAATTCAACCTCAAGCAAGACTAGAGTACTCTTATCTATCTCACTATCACTCACGGTATTTCTAACTTTTAGAAAATGAAGAAAACAACTTATAAAATATTTTTTCTCCTTTAAGATCTAATCTTTACAATTTGAGTGAACTATCTCTACAAAGAATAAAATGAATGTAGACTTGAAGTTGTTCTTTGTGATTTGGAAATTTTTGAATTTATAAGTAAACTTGAACAAAGATTTAGCACTTAGGAAATTCCAGGTGTGATCACCAAGTTTGAACTAATGCCTTTAGTTTTTATTTATAGGAAGAGATTGAAGTAGTCATTGCAAACTTACCCTTCAACTCATTTAGCATTCAATTTACCTTCTCATTTGGTCTTTAAGATTTTCCCATTTGAGATAGAATTGAGCCTGTTGTAGAAAGATTTGTATCTATTGTTGCATGAAATTAATATGTTAATATGCAAAATTAAATAGTTGAATAAAAATATCGCTAAGTCTTGATCTACAATGTTATTCAATCTTGAGAGATAGGGTGCGCGCTACTGCGTGGCATTCTTTGATGGACATTACTGAACATTAGATATCAATCGATATTTCCACGACTTCTACATCATCGAAAGTTCAATCATCATAGATTTTTTTGATTCATTTTCGTACGAAGAAAATAATAAAGGAAAAAGTAGAGAGCATAATGGTTTTTAATCAACATCATTTTTCATCTTTGTTCACATATTTATAGAGTATTAAAAATGGAAAAACACATTAAGTAATCATGGAAAAAAATAATTGCAATTAAGTTTTTATGTTTGCAATAATGCCCTTAAACTTTTTTATTATCCAATAAATTCCAATCACCTAAACTGTATTGGATCTTTTGACCCAATTGATCGCTCATGAGCAAACAAGTTATTTCCAAAATTTGTTGAAGATGAAATGGTGGAACAGACTAGAAATCGTAGAAAATGGGAGATCGATAACTACATCTATCACAGTCACATCTTAAATGGTATGTCTGATTCCCTTTTTGATGTATACTAAAATGTTGAGTCTGCTAGTTAATCAAAACAGTAATTGAACATGCAAATGTTGTAAGGAAAAATTTCAAAACTTAAAATTAACCTAAGGATCTCATAAGCATGCCATGATTGATATAATCTAAGTTAAAAACATTCCATAGATGCTTTTAGGTTTATAAAGCTAATAAAAGAAACCTAGCATATAAGTTTAGAACATTACTAGTTGATGTGTGTTTTCTCTTTCTTTGGTAGTGGTGTTCCCTTACAGCAATTCGGCAGAACTTCATTGCACGAGCTTTTAAACTAGGATTTCCTCTACGATTGATCCACACAGGTCTTCACTAACCAAAACCTTGTTAAAGAAGAACTTGTTAGTAAACACCAACTGCTATACCACTCGAAGACCAACATGAAAAAAATGAGAAGGCTCACTTTATAAAGAGCCTTCAAAAGAATTCTTTGTTATTTGGAGAAACTCGTGAAGGATCTCGCACAATGAACGAAGAAAGAGATGTTGAACTTAGAGAGAAAAGATGAGTTGAAGTGTGTATTGAATAATGAGAGAGGGGAAGCCTATATATAGGAAAAAAGGGGGAGTGTTTGACTCCCCCTCAAACACAAAGTGGGATGGGAATATACCACCCCATTTAGAAGGTTAGCCGCGCAGGTCACTAGGCCCTGTAGGCTAACCCGTGGGTCTATCTCCCAACGCAAGCCCACAAGCTCATGCTTGCAGGCTTACCCCGCACGCTAGAGTCCCGTGAGCTTATCAGCTAGGGGGGCAGCCGCGTTTGCCCCTCTCCGAATAACCCATGTTCATTTGTGGCTCAACGAGAAAATTACCTTGTTCCGCTATGTGCAATTTTTTCCTATTTTCTCTTTATTCTCTTTAATTATTAATTCGGTCTAACCAATTAATAATTCTTCTAATGAATTTGATAACCAGATATTCTCGATTTAGACTTAGTCTATAGGTTCTTTACTTAGTCCGATAAAGACCCAAAGTGTGTGACCTCATAGGATCCCAAAGTATTGAGCCACTAGAGGTTAACCTAAACTTGGCTTCCCATCCAGGAACAGTTAGGCTTAGTGTTCTAGACCGATACGGAACCTGATAGCTCTAGAAGATCAAATGGGCTTTCTAGAAAAGACGTATGATCTCCCAATACTTGGAACGTCACATGCTTATGACTTGATCTGGTTCATCAGTAGTAACGAATACAATACACTCTTTACATTGGGTTAAGTACCATCCAGTTTATTGAGCTCGAATTAAGTATCAGCTCGTGTAATATTTATAGCTATCCTGGAATTAGACTTGTTCACGAAGAACACCACCCAACCATTATGTATAAAGATTGACTAGAAACACGTTCTATCAATCTTATACTCTGATCAGAGGTTCATGAGTGTGTCACTTCAACAAGGGGCCCTAAGGTACATATCCCACTATATCACTATATCAGGAGCGATGGATCCTATCTTGACTACTCGGCTAACCAACATGTGATCATCACTATACCCATAATCACTTGTGACATCCTGATCACCAGGGTACGAATAAGTATGACCTAAAGTATAGAAACTCCTACATAATGTAACCAGTATCTCAGGTCTAAGGATACTTGTATTGCTATTGCAATAAGACATGACACCAACACATGGATATAGTTATTTCTGAGTGTCTGTCTTATAGCGGTCTCTAATGTATTACCTGAATGCATTCATGTGTTAACTCAAGGTAACACCTTCAGCTCGTGAGATCCTCTTCTTGGATCTAATCTAAGGAGTAAGCCTACACATGCTAGTCTATCCTTTCCATTAATGTCCAGTCTCAATGAAACTATGACTAGGGAAATTTAAACTATTCATAGTAACATGTATGTGCAGTTCTCACACCACATAGCTCCCACTATGTCCTTGCACTTTGAAGCTATGAAGTAGTCATGGACTTTATCTCATCAATACGCATATACATATTTAATACTATACATATATGATACTAGCGAGATACATAAATAAATTAAAAGCATTGATCAGCAACAAAGATGCCTTAATAATTATTAATAATAACATGAAACCGTTTGTACATTATAGCTAATAAAGATATATCACCCTAATTGCCTCTAGGGCATACATCATGTCTAACAGAGTCTGCAAAAGAACTATGTGATTCTTCAAAATAAAAATACATGGCAGAAGATGTTTCTAGTAAGAAGTTCTTGGTTAGTAATTTTATTAACTATCAATGGTTGATACTAGACCAGTCATGGAACAATATAAAGAATTGTTAAGGATTCTGGGTCAATTTGTTCAACATGACATGAAGATGGATGAATCCATTTTGGTTTCAAGTATCATAGACAAACTGCCACCCTCCTAGAAAGATTTTGAACATACTCTGAAATATAATAAAGAAGAGTTGACACTAGTTCAACTTGGAAATCATTTTAGGATTGAAGAGTCCTTAAGGGCTCAAGAGATTGACAATAATCCTAAGGGTAAAAACCAAGTTGGTACTATTTCTGTAAACATGGTTGAAGAGGGTGCTTTCTTTAAGTATTCTAAAAGTGACAAAGATAATAAATGTAAGTTTAAGGGAAATAACAAGTCTCTCAACAAGAAACCTAAAGTGGCATGTTAGAAGTCTAACAAGCCTGGTAATTTTAAGAAGGATTGTCGAGTTGGTAAAGGCAAGAATAATTATGGTTCGAGTGGATCTAAGGATCCTGAAAAGAAACAAGGATAATGATGTTGCATGGTGGATTTATTCGGGAGCAACAAGTCATGTGTGTAAGGATTTTCATTTGTTCAAAGATTTTTCAACAAATCGAAGATGGATATATGTTAAAGATGGGAAATGTTGCAACTGAACCAATCAAAGGGCTAGGAAATGTTAATCTTGCATTTACTTCTGGAAATTGTATATATTTAAAGAATGTATTGTATGTTCTTGAGATTCAAAAGAATACGTTGTCTGGTGTTGTGTTGAATAATTAAGCATACAAGCAAGCGTATGAAAGTGGCAAGAATATCTTGTCAAAACATGGCACTTTTGTTGGATTTGGTTATTTAAGTAATGGAATGTTTATGTTAAATATTAATGCTTCTTTTTGTGATTTATCTTCTTTTATGGTTTCTCCTAACACTAGCAAAATTTTGAATAAATCTAAATTGTAGGATGTTAGACTAGGACAAGTACATTATAAAAGGTTAAAAGATATGTCTAAAATGTGCCTATTCCTGCTTTTCATATAAACCTTGAGAAATGCAAAACTTGCATGTTAACAAAGATAACTAGAAAACCTTTCACAAATGTTAACAGAGTGACTGATGTATTGGATTTAATACATAGTGACTTGTGCAATTTTCACTCTACACCTTCAATAGGAAATAAAAAGTACGTGATTACTTTTTTTATGATGCATCTAGATATTGTTATGTTTATCTATTGTATGCTAAGGATGAAGCTTTTGATAAATTTAAAATTTATAAACAAGAAGTAAAGCTACATCAAAGTAATTTCATTAAAAATTTATGTATTGATAGAGGAGGTGAGTATGATGATCTAGTATTTTTTTAAATCTACTAGTATAATACATTAAACTACAGCTCATTATACACCACAACAAAATAGTGTGGTTGAAAGGAAGAATAGAACCTTCAAAGAAATAAAAAAATCTTTATTATCCTATTCAGGCTTGAGTGAAGGATTACAGGGTGAGCCTATGCTAACAGTTGATAAGTGTATAATTACACTTATTATCATGATGATTTTACACATTAAACACTATAGTTTAAGTCATTTTTATACTTCATATAAAAGATTTCACGTGGTATGTAGTTGTTTTTTATGCAATTGCAGGTACTAGGTAAATCTTGGAAGTAAAATGATTAAAGTTGGAAATCTATGCAAAATGAGTGAAAAAGGTGCAAAAAGATGCATGGAACTTAAGGAATTGGCAAAGGATCGAAGATGTCAAAGATCTGTAGAAATCACAAAGAGGAATCATGTGAAAAAGGCATGTCACGATCGTGACACACATATTGTAGTTGTGACTTGTTAACTTTCACAACAGAAAGTTGCTAACCAAGTATTCACGGTCGCAACAATCATTCGCGATCGCTACCTTGATGGTTTTTTGGTCAACTCTTCTCTTCTTTCTACTGCCGGATAAGAACGATCAACCACCATCAACCGCCACCAACTACCAAATGAAAAGACACCTTTTGGAAGTCAACCAATCATGAAAAGGTGCCTTTCCATTATGGATAAGATCAAACCACTTCAACCAATCACAATGAAGTGGTGTAATTCTTCACCAATGGACATGACTCTTCGTTTGGATAGACATAACCCTTCGAACTCTATAAATAGGGCTCCAAACTCACCAATTTTGTGGACAAGTACGAGGGGATAGTGAGTGATTATGGTGTGTCATAGTGCATAGTGTATGCATAGATAGAAAGTAAAAATATCTAGATTTCGCTACGTTCAGAAGTGTTAGCGAGAAAATGTATAAGCGATTCGAACCTTATTTCGATCACTAGATTTCTCTACATATTAGAGCATTTGTTGTATAAGTGTAATTGCAAATCTCTTATCAATAAAATTTTTCATTCTTCAATATTCATTTATTCGATATTCACAAAGAATAACATCCTAGCGGAGGTTATGTACGAGTCGAGACCGAATTCAGAGCACATGCAGAAAATGCGGGAGTTGATGACTCCCATTAAAGAGTGGATATAGTTTGATCAACTTTAGCTTTCACTTGCATACCTTATAACTTTACTTTGCTTTCTACTAATACTTTCTATTTTGAAGTTTATGATATGTCTATGTGTCATAATGTGTATCTCGTGTTGAGTCTTTTATATTAATCAAGTTATATGCTTTTGAGATAACTTTAAGAGTAGTTTCGAGGTTAATGAGATTATGTATAATCACTGGATCTATGATTATAACATTGTTTAGTGAGCCAACATTTTTGGAATGGTAACTTGCTAAATATGGTTATGTGAGAGCGACCCGTACTAAGCATAATAATATTGTTATCCAGGTTTATATAATCATCTTAATTCATTTGCAATAGATTTAGAAAAGTCATTTTATGTGTTGCTCTGTGGTGAATAATTGAATATCTGAGTGTCTAAAACCGAATCTATTAAATTAATCTAGAAAAGTCATTTTATGTGTTGCTCTGCGGTGAATAATTGAATATCTGAGTGTCTAGAACCGAATATTTTAAATTAATCTAGTGTACATAATATCTTTGATGATTTTGCATGTTTTCTTTGTTATACTTATTTGTAGGGAATATCTATATACTTTTTTATCTTCTCTTATCTTTCATACATTTATCTATCCATCCATCATTCCAATCTTCCAAAATATATTACATTTTTTTCTTTTGTTCCGTTCCTCTTGTTGATCTTTAGAACTTCTATGGGATTGATATCTTTTAAAACTACATTGTAACTGTATACTTGCAGTGGTCACCATTTTTCTATTTAGATAAGCGATATTAACAACACCTGTTCGTATTTTGAACTCTTATCTTATCAGTAGGAAAGTGGGAGAAAAATTTTTTGGCTTCTTTATAAAATATAAACACTCAGAGTCAATAGAGTCAAAACCTTGCGAACAACAGCCTGTAATTTATTAAATAGAATTCTCAATAAAATGAATAAAATTACCCCCTATGAATGTTGGTTTAAAAAGCCACCAAAGTTAAGTTTTCTAAGAGTTTGGGGTTATAGAATAGTGGTAAGAGTCACTGAACCGAAAAGAAGAAACTTGGGTGAAAGAGGTATAGATTGTATCTTCATTGGGCATGATGAGCATTCCCATGCATATAGGTTCTATTTAATAGAATCTAATGACTATATATCCACAAACTCGGTTATAGATTAGAGAGATGTTGATTTTGATGAAGATAGGTTTTCGTCTATACCTAGACCAAGAGACATGATTCATAATTATTTAGTGGGTATTCAGTTCAATCTAAAGATGTGTCTGGTGGGGATATTTCCTTACCTGGACCATTTACACCTAAGAGAGGTACCAGAACTACAAAGGCTAAATCTTTCGGAGATGACTTTCATCTTTATTTAGTTGAAGGGACAAGTGATGAGGTTGCTCATTATTATCAATGTTGTTTTATTGTTGAAGATGATCTAAGAACATTTAGTGAAGCTATGGCTTCAAGAGATGTTGCATTCTGGAAAGAAGCTATCCAGGATGAGATGGATTCTATCATACATAATAATACATGGGTATTAACTAATTTACCACCTATTTGTAAACCACTAGGAAATAGATGGATCTTCAAAAGGAAAGTAAAAATGGATGGTACCATAGATAAGTATAAAGCTAGATTGGTTATCCGAGGCTTTAGGCAAAAAGAAGGAATCAACTTCTTTGATACCTATGCTCATGTTGTGAGGACCTCTATTATTAGATTGGGCATGTCTAATTCCTTCCTCCAAGGTGACCTTGATGAACAAGTTTTCATATCTCAACCAGTTGGCTTTATTGACAAAGATAGGCCTTCATTGGTGTGTAAACTTTGCAAAGCGATTTATGGATTAAAGTAGTCTTCTCACATGTAGCACCGCCACCTAACCAATGTGCTTCTTAATTTTAGATTATTTGCATCTAAAGTCGATGTCTCATTTTATCATTAGCGAAAGGGTAGGGTAGTCTTGTTTTATTTTATATATGTCGATGACATATCGATCTTGGGCAATGATGTCCATGTAGAGAGTGAGTTAATCTACTTTTTGTAGTTTGTTTGTCATAAAGAAAATAGGGTTGATCAAATTCTTTTTGGGGATGGAAATAACCTAGATGGCAGGCACCTTGGTACTCAATCAAAGGAAGTATGTGTGGGAATGTTGAGGTGAGCTTCAATGACGGATTCAAAGGGAGTCAATACACCCGCGAGTCTAACACTATGGCTGCATATTAATGGGCAGAGAACATTTTTTTGATGTTACTCTATACCGTAACCTCGTTGGTGGTTTACAATATCTTACCATCACGAGCCCGGACATTGCCTTTGCGGTACATAAGGTTGCCCAATTTATGCATGCTCCAAGTGAATCTTAATATGGCTATCAAGGAATGTTATTAGGGGAAATGCTTGTCTAGGAGAAAGATGATAAGCATGAGCATGCAATGTATTATCTAAGTAAGAAGCTTCTCGAGTACGAAATCTGATACATAGTGGTTGAAAAGACTTGTGCGATTATGATCTGGCTCACTAAGAGTCTCAAACACTACTTTCAATCTTACCAAATTCAAGTTCTGGCTAAGATCGATCCTATAAAGTATTTGTTCTAATCTTCCACGTTAGCTAGTAAGCGCTCTCGTTAGTTTCTTCTCCTTTTTGAATTTGATACTGAATATGTCACGAAGATGGTGTTTAAAGGCCAAGCGATCATAGAAATTTCTCACCAATCATGCCTTGGACTCCGACTATGTGGACAACTTGGATTTTCTTGATAAGTGGCTAGCGACTATTGAATTGGTGAATGAAGATTGGACTATGTTCTTTGATGGAGCCATGAACCGTTGAGGGTTAGGTCTCAGGTTTATCCTGGTGACACCTTAAAATGAAGTTGTCTTGCTCTCAAAGTATCTTGAATTTCCCATTGATCGCAAGGTTTTAACTATACTAATTTAGATGGGCTTATATTCGATGATGAAGCCAAAAACCTTGTTCCCCACTTTTCTACCGATAAGATAAAGTTCAAAATATGAATAGGTGTCGTCAATACCACTTATCAAATAGAAAAATGGTAACCCCTACAAGTATTTAGTTTCGGTGTAGTTTTAAAAGATATCGATCCCACAGGGAAGGAATTCGATTCTAAAAGACTAACTAGAGTTACAGAACAAATGAAATAAGATAATTTGTAGGGTTTGGATGGTTTGGATGATAGACTAATGAATATATAGATGCATTAACATATTAGAGAAGATGTAAATTATATAGATATTCCCTGAGAACAAGTTTAGTAGAGAAAAACATGCAAAATCATCAAGAATATTTCGTACACTAAATAACTTCAATAAATACGGTTCTAGATGCCCTAATATTCAATAATTCACCGCAGAGCAACACATTAAATAATTTTTCTAAATCTAGGATAAATGAATTATGACACTTATAAGAACCTGGATAACAACATTACTATGCTTAGTATGGGTCGCTCTCACATAGCCATATTTAGCAAGTTACCACTCCAAAAATGTTGACTCACTAAACAGCATTATAATCACAGATCCAGTGACTATACACAATCTTGTTAACCCCGAAATCACTCTTAAAGTTAACTGGAAAGCATATAACTTAATTAATATAAGAGATGTAAAACGAAATACTCATTATGACACATAACATATCATAAACTTCAAAATAGAAAGTATACGTAGAAAACGAAGAAAAGTTGTAAGGTATGTAAGTGAAAGCTAAAGTTGATCAAACCGTATCCACTCTTTAATGGGAGTCATCAATTCCCGCAATTCCTGTGTCTACTTTGGATTCGGTCTCCACTTGTACAGAACCTCCACTAGGATGCCATTCTTTGTTAATATCAAACAAAAGAATGTTGAAGAACGAAAGCTTTTATTGATAAGTGCTTTGCAATTACACTTATACGAAAAATGCTAGAATTTGTTTAGAAATATAGTGATCGAAATAAGAATCGAATCACTTATACATTTTTCTCTCTTACAACTTGAACGTAGCGAAATCTATACTATTTTCACTCTCTATCTATGCATACACGTTTTCTTCATGTACCATGCCATACACCACACTATGCCACGAAATTGGTTGGTATAGAACACTATTTATAGAGTGCAAAGGGTTGCGTCTATCCAAATGAAGAGTCCTGTCCATTGGCGAAGGGTTGCATCACTTCAATATGATTGGATACAAAGATCCATCCTCATCCACAATGGGAAGGCACCTTTTAATGATTGGTTAACTTCCAAAAGGTGTCTTTTCATCTGGTAGTTGATGGCAGTTGATGACGGTTGATCCTTATTATCTAGCGGTTGTTAGTTGAAAAGGGATAACCAATAACCATCACAAGTCGCGACCCCAAATCACATGTCACGATTGTGAATAATGATTTGTAACTTTCTGTTTATGAAGAGTAATAAGTCGTGACTGCGAATGGGTGTCACGATTGTGAAATGTCTATTTCCTCATTTTTCTTCTTTGCAACTTTGCCAATCTTTGACAACTCCGATCCTAAGCCAAATCCTTGTGTGTCATGCATCTTTTTGCACCATTTTCACTCTTTTTACATAGAATTCCACTTTTGATCATTTGACTCCCTAGATTCTCCTAGTTTCTGCATTTGCATCAAAAACAACTACATATCATGTGAAATCTTTTATATGAAGTATAAAATGACTCTAAACCATATCATTTCATACACTTATCACACCCCCCACACTTGACTTTTTCCTTATCCTCAAGGTAAACTCAACATAAGAGTATAAAATAGTATTCAAGTTCGTACCTCATTTGGCGAAAGACTGTCATAGTGAGTACCACATTCCCACGTTTCATAAAATTCAAGTAAAAGTTCGAAATTTCCCACAAATTAGTAATATACAATTTATATAGTCTAGTTGCATACCTTTGCTCTTAATGGAGGGTCAACCGAATCACGTCTTCATATAAGCATTATATGCTTACTCGAATATTTCCTTCTCTTAAGTATAGTATAAAGTATAAATGACAAAAGGAGCACTCTTTGAAAAAAAATTTAATCTCAAGGCATTTTTAGGTAACCTAGGATGTTAAAACACTCTTAGTGGTTGCATTTTATGCTCCATACCACTCTCCTCTTTTTTTAGTGGTTGCATTTTATGCTCCTTACCACTTTCTCTCATTTGTTTCTTTTAAGAATATGTTTTTAAAGTGCAGATTTGTACTTTGCACCCATTTTTCGTGCTATGCTACTTTTTCTTTTTTCACTCATTAAATGGTTGCAGTTTCCGCTCCGTACCATTCCTCACCTTTTGCATAACTCATTGGTTATCCTCTCTTTCTTTTGATTTTTCTCTCTTAATACCCTCATCCTTTATTGATCACTTTCAAAGTATTATGGCTATAGTTTCTTAACACTTTAAAAACACTCAATACTTATAGGACGTATTCGAGAATAGCATATAAAACTCATAGTAAGAACACTACTAGATATTACTCCATTACTAACTTATCGGTAGTAGTAAACTAAAACTATATAACTTATACTAATTCATGTTGCATTGAAATATACATCGAAACTTACTTAGAATATTGCTTTCGAATGTTAATCACAACTCATCCTTGCCAAATGCTAAATGTTGTACCATGAAGCGCTCACACTCTCATCATGCGCTTATACTCGAAACAAAATTTTTGTTTTGTTCGAAATATGCACTAACCTCAAACTAGTAATACCTAACACTCATAATAACCTTGGAACAAATGTTAGTATAGTATAGGTATGGATAATGTATAAATAACACAAAATTAAGAAAATTTTCATATTCTTCAATTTTTTAATTTCATTTAATTTTTTTTATTTTTAGGACTTTACAATTGCCCCCCCCCCAACACTAAAGAACACAATGTCCTCATTTGAGACATTTAACTAAAAACATAAAATCTAAAAACTAAAAGCAATCAACTAGTCTAAAATTTTGAAAAAGAAAAGTAAATAAAGAAAAGAAAAGAGTAAACCCATCTATTGAGAAGGTGAATCTAGAGGACTAGGAGTAAATTGACAATTTTGTTTTCTAAAGAAAGATAGTAATTTT
The DNA here is from genome assembly GCA_949673415.1 of Euphorbia schlechtendalii. NCBI lineage: Eukaryota > Viridiplantae > Streptophyta > Magnoliopsida > Malpighiales > Euphorbiaceae > Euphorbia > Euphorbia schlechtendalii. Next base: position 36,242 of record CATIWQ010276172.1, on the reverse strand, counting down.
CGAAGGATCGATTTATTACTTTTCTTTAGAATTTTCATGTCTTTCTTCATTACTCCAAGTTCCGCTTGGCAATTTTCTAATTTTTGTTGTATACTCACCTTCCAATCTTCCAAAGCTTCATCTTCTTCTTCTTCATCTTCTTCTTCGATCATCGGAGCCTTTCCAGGATGACGTCTAGCGGTTGGATCAGATGGGCAAGAATCTTCATGAGTCGAGATTAGCTTCTTAGTGCGGTTGGAGTAGGAGTAAAAAGAATAGACACTATCGTTCTTTTGTAGAAGTTCGGTATTCTTCAAATAATTCTCATCCATATAACAAAAATACTCACCCAGTTGTTGAACATAGGGGAGTTCATTTATTGCACACAAGATGATACCAATTTCAGCAGCCCCAATCTTGTTCCTCATGCTTGTAAAATTCTTCTTCATCATATCCTAAATAATATCCATGAATTCCGCTTTTTATTATTCAATGCATAAGAAATAACAAACAAATCTCGCTTTTGGACTTTGGTGTTCTCTACTCGATAAAATACCGAAGTGGAAAGGTATTTGTGGAATAGAAGAATGCACTCATCCTTAATAAGCTTATTTGGGGAATTTTGCAGAAGGTTGTGGTGTTTATGGATTCAATCTAGACCTTTATATAGAGTTTTAATAAGTCATTGATTTGCCAAAATAGTCAATATAGCCGTTTCTCCTTCAAACTAGCCGTTAATGGTAGTTTCAGCCATCTTTCGTGTGTTTAATCACGATCTATAATGGTAATACTATGCCCATGTCGTGATCGTGACTTTCTTCATAACCGAAATAGAAAGTTTTACCATTATGTCACGAGCGCGATCTATGTCGTGGTTGCGACTTTCTCCAATTCCTTTATTTCTTCAATTTTTAAACTTAGTCCTAGAAAAACTTAGAAAAACAAATATGTTAAATATAAATAATAAATATTTAATGCTTTATGGTGAAGATAGTGATTAAACATCAACGTCTTGTTGGCCAAATTTATTTTCAAGATAAGGTTTGCATCGTTGGCCATTGGCTCGAAATACTACTTTATTTTTGGCTTTCAATTCCAATGCCCCATTGTCAAATACCTGAATAACTTCATAAGGTCCCTTCCAGTGAGATTTGAGTTTTCCAGGGAACAAGCAAAGTTTAGAATGATATAATAGAACTCTATCTCCAATCCTAAACTTCTTTTTCCGTAGTTTTGCATCGTGCCACCGTTGTCTTCTCTTTATAGATCTTTGCATTTTCATATGATGACAAACGTAGTTCCTCTAACTCATTTAAATCCAACTTTCTTCTTTCACCGACTTTGTGTAAATCCATATTCAAATTCTTCAAAGCCCATAAAGCCTTATGCTCTAATTCACCGGTAAATGACAAACCTTTTAGTAAACCAATTTACAGGGTATCATACCAATATGTATCTTACAAGCTGTTCTGTAAGCCCATAATGCATCATTTAACTTAGTAGACCAATCCTTCCTAGAATTCGAGACAGTCTTTTCGAGAATACACTTAATTTCTCGATTAAAAATTTCTACTTGACCACTAATGTGAGGATGATATGGGGTAGCAATCTTATGATGTACTCCATACTTATACATCAAGCTTTCAAAAGTCTTATTGATGAAATGTGATCCTCCATCACTAATTATGGTCTTTGGAACTCCAAATCTAATAAATTAGCTTAAGAAACTTAGCAACTACTCTAGCATCATTTTTACCATATGCGCTAGCTTCAACCCATTTTGAAACATAATCAATTGCAACCAGAATGTAATTATTACCATTAGAGGTAGGGATAGGTCCCATGAAATCTATACCCCCAAACATCAAAAAGTTCCACTTCTAAGATGTTTTTCAGTGGCATCTCATCTCTTCGACTTATGTTTCCTATTCTCTAACAATTCTCACAATTCTGAACAAAATCCCTAGTATCCTTGAACAATGTTGGCCAATAAAACCCACTCTCTAAAACTTTAGCAGCGGTCTTTACTGGTCCTAAATGTTCTCCATATATGCTATCATGGCAATGACTTCAAACTGAGGAAAAGTTAGTATCATCTATGCATCTACGAATAATACCGTCGGCACATACCTTAAACAAATAAGGGTCATCCCACATAAATGATCTAATATCCTTAAGAAATTTCTTCTTACCATTAAAATCTAAATCAGAGGGTAAAGTATGCGTAACCAAATAATTTGCAAAGTCGGCATACCATGGACTAACAGTATGTCTAACGGACATAAGATTTTCATCTGAAAAAAATTCATCAATATCACCAGTTTCACCTATAGGTCCCTTATCATCTTCTAAACGAGATAAGTGATCAGCTACTGTTTTCTCACTTCCCTTTTTTTTCCCTTATTTGTAAGTCAAATTCTTATAAAAGAAGGATCCACCTAATTAATCTAGGTTTGGCATCTTTCTTAGCAAACAAATATCTCAAAGCAGCATGATCTGTATAAACTATTACTTTAGACCCAATTAAATATGATCTAAATTTATCACATGCATATACGAATGCTAACATCTCTTTTTCAATGGTGGTGTAATTGAATTGTGCAGAAGACAAAGTATGACTCGCATAATAAATTGCATGCAAATTCTTTTCATACCTCTGACCTAATACACAACCAACAACAACATCACTAGCATCACACATCAATTCAAATGGTAGAGACCAATTTCGTTTAACAATTATGGGCACCGAAACTAATGCTCTTTTTAAAGTGTTGAAGGCTTTTAAATAGTCATTAGAGAAATTGAACTTCACATCTTTAACTAATAAATTAGTTAAAGGTTTAGCTATAACTAAAAATCCTTAATGAACCTTCTATAAAATCCAGCATGGCCTAGAAATGACCTTATTCCGTTAACATTTATGGGAGGAGGTAATTTCTCAGTGATCTCGGTTTTCGCTATATCTACATGAATTCCCTTCTCATCTATCTTATGACCTAAAACTTTAACTCCATTAACCATAAAATGACATTTCTCCCAATTTGATACCAAATTAGTTTCCTCACATCTAGCAAGTACTTTATCCAAATTTTCTAGACATTTCTCAAAAGAATATCCATATATATATAAATCATCCATGAAAACTTTCATAATATCCTCCACATACTTACTAAAAATAGCTGAAACACACCTTTGAAAAGTAGCCGGAGCATTTCACAACCCAAAAGGCATTCTTCTAGAAGCAAATGTACCAAATGGACATGTAAAAGTGGTTCTGTCTTGGTCGTCCGAACTAATATGAATTTGAAAATATCCAGCGAATCCATCAAGAAAATAGTAAAATGCATACCTAATATCCTTTCTAGCATTTTATCTATAAATGGTAAAGGGAAATGGTCTTTCTTAGTGGCTGCATTTAATTTTCTGTAATCTATGCAAACTCTCCATCTAGTTGTTGTCCTAGTAGGAACTAAGTTACCCTTTTCATTTTGAACTACAGTTATACCTCCCTTTTTCTGAACACATTGAACAGGACTGGCCCATTCACTATCTGAAATTGGATAGATGCATCTAGCAACTTAATAATCTCCTTTTTAACAACTTCCTTCATGTGTGGATTTAATTTTCTTTGCCTTTCAATCTTAGGTTTACTATCATTTTCTAAATTTATAGAATGCACCACTATATTAGGGCTAATCCCTCTAATATCGGAAATTTGCTAACAAATACTCCTAATTCTACCCTTTATTATTTCCAATAATGCTTCTTCATGCAAATTAGATAACTTACTAGAAATGATAATGGGTAAGGTATTGTTGTTTCCTAAAAATGCATACTTCAAATGACTAGGCAATTACTTCAACTCTACTAAATGTAGTTGATCTATAAAAGGTGGTGTAGGATCATCTTCTCAAATTAATTTTTCAGTTTCAAAGGAATATTCTAAATTTTCAAGGGATTCAGATGTTGACTCTTAATGAGATGTAACATGAAAAATTTCATCTATGCATGTATCAATTAAGTTATCAATCATGTAATCACCACAAAACTTATCCCAATGTATGTTAGTAAACATTTTAGACATAAAAGAAAATACAATAACAAACAGATATATAATTAAAATAAAAAAAATAAAAAACGTACCGTAATCTCCAGCAATTTTATCTCTAGAGCGCACTTACCTTCCCCGGTAATAGCACCAAAAACTTGATCGCAAGATTTTGACTATACTAATTTAGATGGGCTTATATTCGGTGATAAAGCCAAAAACCTTGTTCCCCACTTTTCTACCAATAAGATAAAAGTTCAAAATATGAACAAGTGTTGTCAATACCGCTTATCAAATAGAAAAATGGTGACCACTGCAAGTATACAGTTTCGATGTAGTTTTAAAAATTATCGATCCCACAGGGAAGGAATTCGGTTCTCAATGACCAACTAGAGTTACAGAACAAATGAAATAAGATAATTTGTAGGGTTTGGATGGTTTGGATGATAGATTGATGAATAGATAGGTGCATTAACAAATTAGAGAAGATGTAAATTATATAGATATTGCCTAAGAACAAGTTTATTAGAGAAAAACATACAAAATCATCAAGAATATTTCGTACACTAAATAACTTCAATAAATATAGTTCTAGACGCCCTAATATTCAATAATTCATTGCAGAGCAACACATTAGATAATTTTTCTAAATCTAGGGTAAACGAATTATGACACTTATAAGAACTTGGATAACAATATTACTATGCTTAGTACGGGTCGCTCTCACATGGCCATATTTAGCAAGTTACCACTCCAAAATTGTTGGCTCACTAAACAGCGTTATAATCACATATCCAGTAATTATACACAATCTTGTTAACCCCCAAATCACTCTTAAAGTTAACTCGAAAGCATATAACTTAATTAATATAAGAGACTCAAGATGAAATACTCATTATGACACATAGACATATCATAAACTTTGAAATAGAAAGTATAAGTAGAAAACAAAGTAAAGTTGTAAGGTATGCAAGTGAAAGCTAAAGTTGATCAAACCATATCCACTCTTTAATGGGAGATGTCAATTCCCGCAATTCCTGTGTCTACTTTGGATTCGGTCTCCACTCATACAAAACCTCCACTAAGATGCTATTCTTTGTGAATATCAAACAAAAGAATGTTGAAGAATGAAAACTTTTATTGATAAGTGCTTTGCAATTACACTTATACAACAAATGCTAGAATTTGTGTAGAAATATAGTGATCGAAATAAGAATCGAATCACTTATACATTTTTCTCGCTAACATTTTGAACGTAGCGAAATCTATACTATTTTCACTCTCTATCTATGATAAATGTTTTCTTCATCTACCATGCCATGCACCACACTATGCCATGAAATTGGTTGTTATAGAACCCTATTTATAGAGTGCGAAGGGTTGCGTCTATCCAAATGAAGAGTCGTGTCCATTGGCGATTGGTTGCATCACTTTAATATGATTGGATACAAAGATTCATCCTCATCTACAATGGAAATTCACCTTTTTTATGATTGGTTGACTTCCAAAAGGTGTCTTTTCGTCTGGTAGTTGATGGCGGTTGATCGTTATTATCTGGCGGTTGGTAGTTGAAACGAGATAACCAATAACCGTCATAAGTCGCGACCGCGAATGGTTGTCAGGATCGTGAAATATCTTTTTCCTCATGTTTCTTCTTCGCAACTTTGCCAATCTTTGACAACTCCGATCCCAAGCCAAATCCTTATGTTCCATGCATCTTTTTGCACCTTTTTCACTCTTTTTACATAGAATTCCATTTTTTGTCATTTCACTCCCAAGATTCACCTAGTTTATGCATTTGCATAAAAAACAACTACATACCACATAAAATCTTTTATATGAAATATAAAATGACTCTAAAACATATCGTTTTATAATTGAAAATGTTATGATAATAAGTGTAATTATACACTTATCACCCATCAACAATAATGGGGCTGAATATGAGGCGTGCTACTTTATTGTGCAAGCTTTAAGGAATGGTGGGGCGTCGAAAGTCACTATTTAATGATATAAGAGTTTTTTGACTTTTTGTGAGAAAAAAAATATAATTAGTGACAACCAAATTTTTTATAAAAATGTTATTCATACGCGCGTTGAGATTTAAATTTAAATAATATTATATCATAAGCTACTTAATTCCATTTTCATAAGCTACTTAAATCCTAAACCCAATACAAATTCAACTAGATGCTTTAGACAACAAATACTACATCATCATACTTGCCACCATTTTTTAATCCAAGTTTGCATTTTTGCAATGTTTCATTAGCACCTACACCAATGCGTACTACATGAGAGCATACATTTCACATATATAATATGGTAAATTTAAAAAAAAAACCATGTGATTTAAGTCATATTCAAAAGAGAATTTGTGGTTTTTTCGATCGCTAAAGGGGTCTGAAGTTTACAACAATTAACAAATAATGATTTTTCCATTCACATCGTCAATATTTATAACGTGACAAGGGGCAATTTTGTAAAACTCAAATTTTTCTTCTTCCCCTATTCTCAAATCCTTAAATCCCTCTGACAGTAGGAAACTGCAGCAAAGTGGAACAATTGAGTTTAAATGACAACCAATTGGATGGTTCCTTGTCTGAAAGTATAAATGATATTGATAATCTTTTCTCATAAATGTGAGAAAAACAAACTTGTGGGTAACGTAAAGTTCATTTTTGGATTGGAAAAATTGCAAGTTTAAAGAAATATGAAAAGATCAGATGTGGGTTATTAGAGCCAGTCAACCACCCAATTGTGATGGAAAAAACCATTTTTAACGGTTTCTAAATGGGTTCAAGAGATGATCAATTGAGTTTTGATTTCTACTTACTGAAATTTAAAGCTTCAATTAAAGTGTTTCATATGGGTAGTTTTTTCGATTTGGGCCACTTGTTCCGGCTTGAAGGTCAATTATTTGGGGAAGAATACCGGTTAAATTTCAATTGCTGAATTGTTGTTCAATGGTCTTGTTTTACCAGTTAGTTGACAGAATTAGTGTTTTAGTGGATATGGTGAACGAAGAATAAGAGAAAATAAAGTATATAATTATAAAATCGAAGAGAATAACAAAACGAAAATGATGAATCCATCAATGAAACAGAAAAAAGGTTTGGTTCGAAACCAATATTTCACCACTGAAGAAGAAGAAGCAGCAGGTATTTCATGTATTTTGGTCCATTTGGTATGTAAGGAAAAGCTTTTGTGGCAATCCATCAGCTTGCAACCGAAAGCAGTCCTCAGGTGTGCTATTTCTGCTGTCGAACAGTGGCTATCAGCTGCTGTTCCTGGTGGCGTGACGGGTGTAGGGACTGCACAGGTGGGACAGCAGCGTTTTGGAGTTAGGGAGGCATCGGTCTCTTCTTGGCATACCTTTCTTGAAGTGTAACTTGGACGAAGCGATTTTCAATGATGGCAACTTGGCATGCTTCGGTCTTATCATTCGCGATGCTTCAGGAGGTTTTTTTGGTGCGAAATCGGTGATTCTTCCATCGCATATCTCCATCCTTGAAGGGTAAGCGCTCTCTGTTCACGAGGCTCTGTCTTGGCAAAACGATCTCTGTTACACGAACATCATTATGGAGGTTGACAACAGTATTTTATTTGATGCTTTAACAAACTTTGAAGAGGTTTCTCTTATTTTTCTTTGATTATTTTGGATTATAAAGTTTTATTAGGCTCTTTTGTATCTTGTGTGTTTAGCTTTATTTCAAGAGATGTTAATGTGCTTGCACACACTATTGCTCGAGCTATCTATAAGTTTCACAAATCCTTAATTTATTTCAATGTCTCTATAAAAGGGTATAAAAATTTTTATAAATAGAAGAGATAATTATTTAAAACAAGGGAAATTGTACATGTGGGATTTGTGAAACTTATTTACATAAATAAGTTCCAATTGATTTTTTTTGTATTGTGTAACCTTTTCAATTTGCAGTTTTTTCCCAATACGCTCCAAATGTGTATCTTGTAGGTTTTGGTAGGAATGCGTATATGGTAGCTAAGTGGTAAGTATGTGGTAGGATACTTGTAGTGTTCTAAATTGACATTTTAATTTGTTTATTGCTTTTTATTTTCTTTTTTGAATGATAACAATGATATTTATGGTTCCTACTAGATATTAATGGATATGAAAAAAAACATTTAATGAAATATATGGTTTCTACCAAATTTCATAACAAATTTGACACAGCTTGTTCTTCTTACCAGTTACATATCATGTACCTACTAGTTTCAAACTATATTTGATACAGATTGTTCTTCCTACCAGATGACTACAAGGTTCCTACCAGATATTTGTTATTTTGATTCAATACTATGTAGAGATTTATCTTACATATGTAGTACTCACTTTCTAATGCATTTTCATTACTTTTAAGATTATAATTGTTTGTTTATTGCTATGGAGATAAACTTTAACGTGTATTAGCATTACCTGCTATATTTCATATTGGTCCAACAGTATGTGACTCAATCAGTTTCTTCTGGTTTTTGGAGTTTTTCTTGGCAATTTCCTACAAATTAGTAAGAAGTGAGTTAAAGAATGAAAATGATACTTCTATAAATTAAATGCGAGTAGTTGTAATATACTTTCACATTTGCACTGCCCCAATATGTTAAGCGCACTTTTAGCTCTTCAAGTGGAACATTATCTGGCCTATTCTCAAGCCTCTCAACATCATTGTTGTACGGTTTGTAATATCTTTGCTTGATATGACACTTAAACACCTTCCATTCCTCGCGCATTGCCTTCATTACCCAACCTTTTCCTTCTTCAGCAATGATGTACTTTTCCTAACATATACACAATCCAAAAGAGTTTCTTATATAGTGATGATCACTCATTGGTGAGCTGAGTAGTTAAGATGAGATCCATCGCTCCTAATATAGTGATATAATGGGAGATGTACCTTAAGGCCTCTTGTTGAAGTGACACACTCATAAACCTCTGATCAGAGTGTAAGATTGATAGAACGAGTTTCTATTCAATCTTGATACATTATGGCGAGTGGTGTTCTTCATAAACAAGTCTAATTCGATGATAGCTACCGCTATTACATGAGCTAACACTTAATCTGAGCTCAATAAACTGGATAATACTTAATCTGATGAAAGGAGTGTATTGTATTGGTTACTATTGCAAAACTAGATAAATTCACAAGCACGTGACATTCCGAGTATCGGGGGATCATACGTCTTTGCTAGAAAACCCATTTAATCATCCAGAGTTATCGGGTTCCATATCGATCTGGAACATTGAGCCTAAAGGTTTCCGGATGGGAAGCCAAATTTAGGTTAACCTCTAGCAGCTCTATACAGGGATCCTATGAGGTCTCAAAATTTGGATCTTTACCGAACTAAGTAAAGAACTTATAAATTGGGTCTATACTGAATATTAAAGATGTCAAAATTGTTGGATAAATTGGACCAAATAATACTTAAAAGGATTTAAAGGAGGAGTTTTGGGAAAATTTGCACGGAGCATAGCAAGGGAATTTTCCTGTTACAAGTAGGCCCCGCGAACACCGGTTGTTCGCGAATGGAGCTTGTGCGGCTGCCACGCGAGCAAAATTTGCTCACGTGACAATAGCGTGCCCTGGCACTAGGCCAGCACATGCTAGCGAGCCAGCAGGCCTACAAGTGCTACCTTGGCAAGGCTTGTGCGGGCCTGATGTGCAGGCCCGCTAGCAGCTCGCAAGCTAGGCTTGCAGTGTTAGACATGATGTATGCCCTAAAGGTAATCAGGACGATATGTCTTTATTAGCAATAATGTACAAACAATTTTGAATTATTAATAATAATTAAAGGCATCTTTGTTACTTATCAGTGCTTTCAATTTATTATATCTCGCTGGTATCATATTTGTTTAACAATGTATATGTGCATTGATGAAACAAATTCTGTGAATAATTCATAGCATAAAAGTGCAAGGACATAGTGGGAGCTATGTGGAGTGAGAACTGCACATACGTGTTACTATGAATAGTCTAAATATCCCTAGTAATAGTTTCATTGAGACTAAACATCAATGGAGCGGATAGACTAGCATGTGTAGGCTTACTCCTTGGATAAGTTCCAAGCAACTGATATTACGAGCTTAAGGTTGTACCTTGAGTTAACACATGAATGTATTTGGGTAATACATTGGAGACCTCCATAAGACAAACTCTCAGAAATAATTACATCCATGTGTTGGTGTCATGTCTTATTGTAGTAGCAATACGAGTATCCTCAGACCTGAGATACCGATTACCTTATGTAGGAGTTGCCATACTTTTGGTCATACTTACTCATACCCTGGCGATCAGGATGATACTGGTGATTACGGGTATAGCGATGATCACATGTTGGTAAGCTATGTAGTCAAGATGGGATCCATTGCTCTTGATATAGTAACATAATGGAGATGTACCTTAGGGCCCCTTGTTGAAGTGACGCACTCATAAACCTCTGATCAGAGTATACGATTGATGGAACGGGTTTCTAATCGATTAAGATACAAAATGACTGAGTGGTGTTTTTTGTGAACAAGTCTAATTCCAGGATAGTTACGGCTATCACATGAGCTGACACTTAATCCGAGCTCAATAAACTGGATGGTAGTCAAACTGATGGAAGGAGTGTGTTGAACTATTTATTACTGTAGAATAGGATCAAGTCACAGGCACGTAACCTTCCAAGTATCGAGGGATCATACGCCTTTGCTAGAAAGCCCATTTGATCGTCTACAGCTATCGGGTTCCATAACGGTCTGGAACACTGAGCCTAAAGGTTCCTGGACGGGAAGCCAAGTTTAGGTTAACCTCTAGCGGCTCTATACTTTTGGATCCTATGAGGTCACATACTTTGGGTCTTTATCTAGTCATGTAAAGAACCAATGGACTGGGTATGTACCGAAAATACAAGTTGAGCAAGGGATTTTTCCCGTTGTGAGTGGGCCCCAAACCGTACATGGGTTGTTCAAAGTGGGGCTTGCACGACTGCCCCGCGAGCTAATGGGCTCGTGGGCCGCTAGCAAGTGGGGGGACCGCACGAGTGCTGCCTGCACGCAAGCCCGCAAGCTGGGCTTGTGGGAAAGCCTATAATCCGTAGCTTGCGGTACAAGGCAAGCACACTAGGGCTGTACTTATGGCAGTCACGGGTCAAACCACTAGAACCTATGCCTGCGTGGTTGACCCGCTATACATGGGATGGGATTTATCCCATCCCATGTAGAGTTTTAGGGGGGGGGTCTATCACTCCCCCTTTTCCCTATATATAGGCTTCAAAGCCTCTCATTATAGGAGATACACACACACACCACCAAAAAGCTTTGAGCTTGTTTTCTCTCTAATCTCTACTCTCCTCTTCTTTGTTGTGCAAGATCCTCCACGAGTTTCTCCAAACAAATTGAAGAGTTTTTTTAGAAGGCTCTAAGTTTAAGTGAGCTTTCAGTTTTGGTTTTCGGGTTGATTTACGAGTGGTCTAGCAACTGCTGTCAATTGACGAATTCTACCTCTCCGAGGTTATGGTCGGTGAAGATTCATGTGGATCAAGTCATAGAGGCTCTCCTAGTTTAGAAGCTTGTGCCGTCGGAATTTCTCAAAGGGAACGCCTCTACCAAAAGAGAGATCAAGCACACATCAACTGGTAATGCTTTAATCTTTTGATGCTAGATTCTTTTTATATGTTTTATAAACCTAAAAGGATATATGGAACTTTTTAACTTAGATTATTTCCATCATAACATGCTTAGGAGATCCTTTAGTTAATTTTAAGTTTTCCGCCTTGCAACTTATGCATGTTCAATTACTATCTTGATTAACCAACAGTTGTATCAAATCCTGCCTTGTGGTATGCATGATTGATAATAATATGTTAAAATGTGATTTTCTATAAATTGATTAAAGTATGCTATGCATGACTTAGGTTTCAATTCCTGTTATAGAAAATGATGTGGTAACTAGATTAAGATTTTGCTCAAACTTAGTTTAGGTGATTATCATATAAAATTAGCAATGTTTTACCACACGGGTAAATGCTTTAATTAAGGGTCATCCCATACTTCACTTAATTAAAGAATGAAATTTTTAAATCATAATTATCTGTGGTATAAAAAATCAAAGTACCCGTGGTAATCTTGGCAAGGAATGGACAAGGCTGCTCATTCACTTTAAGGGGGTCTCTCCTACCTAGAAATTACCATCGGTATTAGATTCAAGTATACCCAAGGAATTTTTATGACTTAGTCGATTTCTAGTATGGGAATTTATTCCGCATATAGTTTTACAAACATAGTTTAAGTTGTTAAATTAAAACATGTAGAGATAGGTGCAAGAACTTAAACATAGACCTTATTTGTTTTGCATGCTATGTGGAGTCTTGGCATAATGGAATGATTATGATATACAAGTCAAAGCATGTTCCCTTAGAGTTAGTAATTCCTAATAGCCTGGGATTATTATTTCATAATCATATCCATCGTATAAGATCTAGACTAGGGCGAGACTAGTGGTACTAATGAAATCCCTACAACAATATTAAGGCGCAAAAATGTCTTCCTTTCATAAGTCATGATACAAGCCTTATTAAAGGATGTAAGCACATGTACAACATGCCTTTCTTTAACATGTGTTTGGTCATGAGACTAGATGGGGATAGTGCCTTAACCAAAGAGGGTTAGTTGTCCATATTATTGGAGCAAATACCGAATTGGAGACACATTTGAGGAGTCGTATAATTGGGTACGCACACCTCGAGAAAGAGAACTCAAATAGATTAGCAATTGCAAGAGATGCAAATTCTAATCTTGGTTATATTGTTATGACTTGACTTGCGATAGTGGGGGTCATGATGAGTGGTTATGGATGCTACCTACTAAGGAAAATTGGTTCGACCAAACTTCCCGAATTTGAATAGAAGGGGCTATTTAAATGTCGATAAAATAGTAGGAAGTTATGTGTTTAATTAAAGACCTTATCTTAAATTCATATACATATACTAATGTCTAAATAAATTCTATCTTATATCTAGGTTGAACTATGAATCCAAACATAAACCTTCACTCGATACTTGACACCAAACTGATAGGGATCAATTTTGATGACTGGTTTAAAGTTCTTAGAGAGGAACTTGAGAAAAGCCACATGGATTATATCCTGGATAATCCGAAACCAGTCAATCCTGATGCTGACGCTTCTATCCAAGAGAAAGAAGCATATCTTAGGCATAAGAGAGATGCTTTCATTTTATCACTTGTGATGCTCGATACCATGAGCTTGAAGCTTAAGAAACAACATGATGTTATGGATTTAAAATCCATGCTAATTCATCTCAGAGGACTTCATGCAGGCATGAGAGTTCAGTGGAATGAAATTTTGAAGTTCCTTTATAACTCTGGGAGAGATGATGGTATCTTAACCACCGAGCGATGCATTGAATACTTACATTATTCAAGAAAATTGGCTCAAATAAGAATCGAGACAGATTCCAAGCATGACATACAATTAATGATAGGAACCCTATCTGATAAATATTCACCTTTTGTACAAGATTATCTTATGTCAAAGAGGATTGACAAGACATCTAAGTTTATTAAGAAACTTAGAAGTTTTGAGCAAGATCTAGTGGCAAGAGGAACCTTGGTGAGTAAAGCTTGCATTAAATGTAATGGTTTAAAACCCATCGGCAGGAAAGTCAGAAATGTGGTTATTGAAAAGGGAAAACCCAAAGGATTATGTTTCCTATGCAGAAGGCCCGAACACTAGAAACATGATTGCAAAGCTCCAATTTCTGAACAAGTGAAGAATAAGCTAAGTCAGGCATCTACTTCAGGTATGTTCATGATAGATAGTTTCTCTACAGTTCCCTATGAGTCTACTTGGGTATTCGATACTAGTTATGGTAATCATATCTGTATTTCTGTGCAAGGATTGCGAAATAGTAGGAGGCTTGCAAAAAGGGAAATGGACATAAGAGTTGGAAATGGAGCACGGGTTGCTACAATAGCTATAGGGACATATAGCCTTCGTTTGCTTAGTGGCCTAGTTTTAGTTTTGAATAATTGCTATTATATTCCTTCTGTCACTAAGAATATTATTTTTGTTGCACTTTTAACAATGAAAGGATTTGAAATTTTATTTTCTCATAATAAATGTCAAATTCAGCGTGATAATATTCTTTATGCTCGTGGAATATCTTTGAATGGCATATATATTATAGATACTAAAACTAAAATTCTAAATATGAATGTTGTTAAGAACTCAAAATTAGATAATGAGAAATTGATAAGTGTATAATTACACTTATTATCAATATAATTTTACACACTAAACACTATAGATTAAGTCATTTTTTATACTTCATACAAAAGATTTCACGGGTTATGTTGTTGTTTTTGGAGCAAATACAGATACTAGGTAAATCTTGGGAGTAAAATGATCTAAAGTGGAATTCTATGTAAAAAGAGTGAAAAAGGTGTGAAAAGATGCATGGAACTTAAAGATTTGGCTTAGGATCTAAGCTGTCGAAGATCGGTGAAGTTACAAGAAGAATTCTGAAGAAAAACAAAATTCACGGTCGTGATAACAATTCGCAATCGCGACTTGATACACTTCAGAAGTAGAAAATTGTCAAACAAAGATTCACGGTCGTGACCTGTATATCGCGGTCGCGACTTGGACGGTTTTTTAGTTAAATCTTGTTAACTACCAACCGCTAGATAAGAATGATCAACTACCATCAACTACAAATGAAAAGACACTTATCAGAAGCAACCAATCATGAATAGATTCCTATCCATTGTGGATAAGATTAAAGCTTCTCAACCAATCACAATGAAGTGATGCAATCTTTCCCCAATGGACACAACTCTTCGTATGGATAGATGCAACCCTTCAAACTCTATAAATAGGGCTCCAAACCTTACAAATTTCGTGCAGAGTGCATGGAGAGCATTCGAGTGCAATTATAGGGTTACGTATAGTGTGTGTAGATAGAGAATAAAATATCTAGTTTTTCTACGTTCATAAGTGTTAGCGAGAAAATGTTTAAGTGATTTGAATCCTTGTTCCGATCACTAGATTTCTCTATATTCTCGAGTGATTGTTGTATAATTGTACTTGCAAGTCACTTATCAATAAAAGTTTTCATTCTTCAAAATTCATTTGTTCGATATTTGCAAAGAATAGTACCCTAGCGGAGGTTCTGTACGGGCCGAGACCGAATTCAAAGCAGCGAGAATTGCGGGAATTGACGACTCCCATTAAAGAGTGGATACGGTTTGATCAACTTTAGCTTTCTCTTGCATACCGTACAACTTTGCTTTGCTTTCTACTTATACTTTCTATTTCGAAGTTTATGATATGTCTATGTGTTATAATGCGTATTTCATGTTAAGTCTTTTATATTAATCAAGTTATAAGCATTGGAGTTAATTTTAAGATTAGTTTCGGGGTTAACAATATCGTATATAATCACTGGATCTGTGATATAACGTTGTTTAGCGAGCTAACATTTTTGGAAGGTTAACTTGCCAAATATGGCTATGTGAGAGCGACAAGTACTAAGCATAGTATTAACGTTGTCTAGGTTTATATAATTGTCTTAATTCATTTGCGCTAAGTTTAGAAAAGTTATTTCATGTGTTGCTCTGCGGTGAATAATTAAACATCTGGGTGTTTTGAACCGAGTCTGTTAGATTAGTTTAGTGAATCGTAACATCTTTGTTGAACTCGCATGTTTTCTCTACTATACTTATTTCGTAGGGAAAATCTATATATTTAGAATCTCTAGTTTTCTATACATATATCTATCCATTCTTCATTCTAATCCTCCCAACTAAAATCCAAAAATATTTTATTTTCTTTATTCCTTTTTTCTTGTTGATTTTTAGAGCTAGTCCTTCCTTGTGGGATCGATATCTTTTAAAACTACATCATAACTGTATAGTTGCAGTGGTCACCATTTTTTTATTTAGATAAGCGGTACTGACAACACTTGTTTGTATTTTGAACTTATATCTTATCGGTAGGAAAGTGGGAGAGAAGGTTTTTGGCTTCATTATTAAATAAAAAATCCTAGGAGTTATTAAAGTCGAAACCTTGCGAACAAGTTTTTAGCGCCGTTGCCAGGGAAGGGAAGTGAGTTCTAGAGATTAATTATATCTATTTATTTCATTTCCTGTATTATACAATTTTCTAATCTTATTCTAGATATGAAAAGATTATGAAATAATAATCTTGGAGGTGAGACATCATAATATTTCATTTTAAATCTTGATTAATAGAAGATTTTCTTCTAATTTCCCTATTCGCGTTCACGACTTCCATTCACGCTCATGAATTCCTGTTAAAACTTTCTGTTCTCAAAATTCTGTTAGTCACGATCGCGACCTATGCGATAACTGCAGCAGTTTGGGCAGTTATTCGACAGTTATTCCACTAAACTCTATAAAATTGATGCACTACTGTACATCAATCATTCACTTCTTCATTTTGAAATCTTCTTTCTAAATATAAACTAATTCCAAAGAAAAAAATTCCTTCATTTCTTACAAAATTTCTTTCCTACACAATGGTTTTTCCAACAAATTCCGGAGTCTTTCAACCTAAGAATATCCAAGAATGGCATGAAGCACCATTCCCAATTTATTCAGAGGAGGAAGGAAATTATTATGAAATGATCAGAGTTGCTGAGTTTAAGAGTTCTTATACGATTCATAGGAACAGTCTTATTCATTTGGGTGTTTTTGATAGAATTATGTATTATCTCAGAATACTTAATTTCGTCATTTACTCTAATTTAACCCTCAGGAATAATGTGAACAATTGCATGGAAATGCTGGTCACATTGGCATGGAGGAATGATAGATGAAATTGCTTAATCTATCGGCACCAGGGGAAAGAATACAAGTTGACAAGGAAGGTGATGGATAAGTACTTGGGATTTCCAAGGGAATGCTTCAATAAGATGTTACCTGGCTAGGATTCTATACCAACTTGGAATAGTTTGACTGGCCAAGTCGAGTTCAAACAAGAATCTGCCTATAGCCGGAGGATTCGTGATCCTTGTTTGATCGCACTGCACTTTTATTTAAGTGGAGCACTGTTTGGCAAGTCCAATTTCAATCTTGTCATACCTGAAGAGTTTTTTGTATTGCAAGCAATTTTGGATGGTATGCTTGTCGATATTTCTAGGATTATGATGGAGACACTCGTGTCTGCAACGCAAAATCTTGGAATGACAGAGTACGGGTATCGAACTATGGCAAATTTGTTGGGATAAATAGGAAGATTACCTTATGCCACAAAAATTTTTACTGGTGAAGACGTAATTCCAGAGTTAACGATGGAAGTCTTATTTGAGTATAATTTCTTGGAAAGGTATATTGGAGAGGATAGAACCTATGGATGGAAACCATGGGAAGAAAGGGTGGAAACAGATAGAGAAAGAGAAAGGGAAAATGCACAAGAGGAGGAGCGTAGAGATTCCAACCTCCGCGGAAGGTTGAGTGACCTTATGGAAGGGCAACTTTCGATCCATAGAAAAATTGAAGACTTTCGTGATTTATTGATTGATGTCGAGCAAGATTTAAGGGAATCTTATTGCGAGATTAACGAAATAATAGGATCACTTCTTCCATGAATAATTTTCTTTACTTTTCAGATTAGAACCTTGTATAGTGTTTCTTTTTAAATTTAGTTTGTTTATTTGTTGTTTGTTTACTTGTTTGTTTGTTTGTGTTTCATTGTTAGTTTGCAAATATTTGTTGAATATGAAATGAAAAATTTGAAAAACAAGACATTGATGTTCAATTGCTATCTTCTCCATGAAAAATCAACGTATAATAGTAAATATTTATCTTTTGTATTTAACAAAGTTTGTTTGTGTTTTTGTTTCTAAGTTTTTATAAGTGCAAGTCTAAAAATTAAAGAAATTTGAAGAATAAAGAAGATCGCGATCGTGACCCAATTCGCACTCGTGAATATTGGATATCAAAACATTTTGTTTCTATCATGAAGAAAGTCAAGATCGTGACTGGCCTTCGTGATCGCGACACAGCAATTATAACCGTTACATATCACGATCAGACACGCAACAGATGTCTGTAACCGCCACTAACGGCTAGTTTTGAGCATAAATGGCTATATTATCAATTATGACCAATTAGAGACCCCTTAAACCTCTATAAATAGGTCCAAGTTGAACCCTAGCCACCACATCCTTTCAAAAGCTTACAAATCTCTGAAATTCTTCAACTACAACCTTCTACATTCAAAACCTTTTCAATCCTTTACTTCAAACCAATATGACTCGTGTCAAGAGAGCAATGAATAAAATAGGAGCCCAATCAATTCAAGAAGAATTTGTTTGTCCTTTCCCTTTAAGGACAAGAGAAGAGGGCAAGAGATTTCAGAAGCTCAATAAATTGGATATCACCGGGATGATATTCCTAGATTTAGTGTTCTTGGAAACTTTGAATCTCCATGAAGAGATAGAATCTACCTATCAACTCTTGGTCTTACAAGATTTGTGAATTTGTGTTTTCTACAAAATCGAGATTGGATTCTCTAATGTCAAGTGACATTCGACTAAGAAGATTCAAGGAAGAGGGCAATTCAATTTCATAATCAAGGACAACAATACACTATCACAAGAGAGATGATGGGTGAATGGTTCGGTTTCGAGATTATCAATTCATCAAGCATGACGGATTCTTTTCAACCAAATCGAGTTTGGGCAGAATTATCGGGTAAGAGAGTCTTCGATCCCAAAAACTCTCCTAACAAACTTATTAAGGATGAATGCATTCTTCTTCTCCACAAATACGTTTCCACTTCGGTATTTTATCGAGTAGAGAATACAAAGGTCCAAAAGAAAGACTTGTTTATTCTTTCTTATGTTATGATGAAACAAAAAGCGGAATTTGTGGATATTATATGGGATATGATGAAGAAAAACTCAATGAGCATGAGAAGCAAGATTGGAGCGGTCGAGATTATCACTGCCATAATCTTGGGTGCTAGAGAAGAACTCCCCTATGTCCAACAACTGGGTGAGTATTTTCGCTACATGGATGGGAATTATTTGAAAAACACCGAATTACTCCAAGAACACAATGGTGTTTATTCTTTCTACTCCTACTCCAACTGCACCAAGAAACTCAACTTGGCTCAAGAAGATTCTTCCATCGAACCATCTAATCCATCTGTTAGCCATCGCAAAGGAAAAGCTCTAATGAACATAGAAGAAAATGATGAAGAAGATGACGAAGCTCCGGAAGATTGGAGCCGAGCATGCAACTTAAATTGGATAATTGTCAAGCGGAACTTGGAGTTATGAAGAAAGACATGAAGATTCTAAAAGAAAAGTAATAAATCAATGCTTCAAAAATTACTTTCATTCTTTAGAAAACAAAATTGTCAATTCACTCCTAGTCCCCCGAATTTTCCTTCACAATAGAACGGGTTTATTCTTTACTTTACTTTCTCTTTTTCAATTCTATTTTTAGACTAGCTTTAGCTTTAGTTTTTTATTTTTATTAAATGTCTCACAATGAAGACATTGTGTTCTTTAAGTGTGGGGGACGCATTTGTAAAAATCACGGCAAATCCAAAAAAAATTAAATAAAATAAAAAATCGAAGAATTTGAAAATTTTTGTTGATTTTCATGTTATTTATCCACTATCTATTCTTATACTTTACTAACATTTGTCCAAGGTTATTGTGAGTGTTAGGTTTTACAAGTTTGATGTTAGTGTAAATTTTGAGCTCATGTTGAAATTAAGGGTTATTAGCACAACATTTAGCATTTGGCAAGGATGAGTGGTGAGTAACATTCGAGAGTAACATTCCAAGTAAGTTTTGATATATATTTCAATGCAACATGAATTAGTATAAGTTATATAGTTTTAGTTTAATGCTTTCGAAAAGTTTAGGTGCAGTAATATCTAATAGTATTCTCACTATGAGTTTTACATGCAAATCTCGAATAAATCCTATAAGTATTGAGTGTGTTTAAAGTGTTGGGAAACTATAGCCATAATACTTTGAAATTGATCAATAAAAGATGAGGGTATTAAAAGAAAAATCAAAAGAAAGAGAGGATAACCAATGAGTTATGCAAAAGGTGAGGAATGGTACGGAGTAGAAACTGCAACCATTCAATGAGTGAAAAAAGAAAAGAAAGCATAGCACGAAAAATGGGTGCAAAGTACAAAGTACTTCAAAAACATATGCCTAAAAGAAAAAAATGAGAGAGTGGTAAGGAGCATAAAATGCAACCACTGAAAAGAAGGGGAGAGTGGTATGGAGCATAAAATGCAACCACTGAGAGTGTTTTAGCATCCTAGGTTACCTAAAAATGCCTTGAGAGAAAATTAATCAAAGTGTGCTTTCTATGTATGTCCTTTATACTTTATACTATGATTAAGAGAAGGAAATATTCAAATATGCATATAACGCTTATATGAAGATGCGATTCAGTTGACTCTCCATTAAGAACAAAGGTATGCAACTAGATTATATAAATTGCACATTACTAATTTGTGGGAAATTTCGAACTTCTACTTGAATCTTTTGCAATGTGGGAATGTGCTACTCACTGTAATAGTCTTTCGCCAAATGAGGTATGAACTTGATTACCAATTTATACACTTATGTTAAATTTACCTTGAGGACAAGGCAAAAATTAAGTGTGGGGGTATGATAAGTGTATAATTACACTTATCATCAATATAATTTTACACACTAAACACTATAGTTTAAGTCATTTTTATACTTTATATAAAAGATTTGACATGGTATGTAGTTTTTTTTGGTGCAAATGTAGATACTAGGTAAATCTTGGGAGTAAAATGATCTAAAGTGGAATTCTATGTAAAAAGAGTGAAAAAGGTGAGAAAAGATGAGTGGAACTTAAAGATTTGGCTTAGGATCGAAGCTGTCGAAGATCGGTGAAGTTACAAGAAGAATTCTAAAGAAAAACACAATTCATGGTCATGACAACAATTCGCGGTCATGACTTGATACACTTCAGAAGCTGAATATTGTCAAACAAAGATTCATGGTCATGACTTGTATATCGCGGTCGCGACTTGGATGGTTTTTTGGTCAAATCTTCTTAACTACCAACCGCTAGATAAGATTGATCAACCACCATCAATTACCAATGAAATGACACTTATCAGAAGTCAACCAATCATGAAAAGGTGCTTATCATTATGGATAAGATTGAAGCTACTCAACCAATCATAAAAAGGTGCTTATCCGTTGTGGATAAGATTGAAGCTTCTTAACCAATCACAATGAAGTGATGCAATCTTTCATCAATGAACACAACTCTTCGTATGGATAAACGCAACCCTTCGAACTCTATAAATAGGGCTCCAAACCTTACAAATTTCATGCAGAGTGCATGGAGAGCATTAGAGTGCAATTATAGGGTTACGTTCAGTGTGTGTAGATAGAGAATAAAATATATAGTTTCGCTACGCTCATAAGTGTTAGTGAGAAAATGTTTAAGTGATTTGAATCCTTGTTTCAATCACTAGATTTCTCTATATTCTCGAGTGATTGTTGTATAAGTGTACTTGCAAATCACTTATCAATAAAAGTTATCGTTCTTCAATATTCGTTTGTTCGATATTTGCAAAGAATAGCATCCTAGCAGAGGTTCTATACAGCCCGAGACCGAATTCAAAGCAGATGCAGTAATTGCAGGAATTGACGACTCCCATTAAAGAGTGGATACGGTTTGATCAACTTTAGCTTTCACTTGCATACCTTACAACTTTGCTTTGCTTTCTACTTATAGTTTCTATTTCCAAGTTTATGATATGTCGATGTGTCATAATGCGTATTTCGTGTTAAATCTTTTATATTAATCAAGTTATATGCGTTGGAGTTAATTTTAAGAGTAGTTTCAGGTTTAACAATATCGTGTATAATCACTGGATCTGTGATATAACACCGTTTAGTGAGCCAACATTTTTGGAATGGTAACTTGCTAAATATGGCTATGTGAGAGCGACCCGTACTAAGCATAGTATTGACATTGTCCAGGTTTATATAATTGTCTTAATTCGTTTACACTAGGTTTAGCAAAGTTATTTCATGTGTTGCTCTACGGTGAATAATTGAACATCTGGGTGTTTTGAAGCGAGTCTGTTAGATTAGTTTAGTGAATCGTAACATCTTTGTTGAACTCGTATGTTTCTTTGCTATACTTATTTCGTAGGGAAAATATATATATTTAGAATCTCTAGTCTTCCATACATATATCTATCCATATGGCCAAGTTCATAGAAAAACACATATCCGCACGCTACGGGATGCCTCACCATATTGTATCAGACAACGGAGTCTAGTTTCAAAGAGTGACGGTGGAACTAATAAAGAAGTATGGCGTGGAACATCATCATTCCCCCCCTTATAAGCCTCAAGCCAACGGGGCAGTAGAAGCGACAAATAAGTCAATTAAGAAGATCCTAAGCAAGATGGTACTCACCTATAGAGACTGGGCAGACAAACTCCCCTTGGCAGTCTAGGGATATTGAACAAGCATCAAGTCCCCGACGGATCAGACACCCTTCTCTTTAGTCTATGGTATGGAGGCATTGTAACAGCTCTAGATCGGGAGTGTCACGGTAACAGTAATCCAAAAATATTTTATTTTCTTTATTCCATTTTTCTTGTTGATCTTTAGAGCTAATCCTTCCCTGTGGGATCGATATCTTTTAAAACTACAACGTAACTGTATACTTGCAGTGGTCACCATTTTTCTATTTAGATAAGTGGTACTGACAACATATGTTCGTATTTTGAACTTATATCTTATCAGTAGGAAAGTGGGAGATAAGGTTTTTGGCTTCATTATTAAATAAAAAATCCTAGGAGTTATTAAAGTCGAAACCTTATGAATAGAAATCTTCATACTTATGGCATTGTCGTCTAGACCACATAAATGAGACTTGCTTAACTAAGTTACACAAATGTGGAGACTTAGGCCCAATGGAATGGGCTTCCTATGGTGTGTGTGATTCTTGTTTAAAAGGGAAGATAACTAAGAAACCTTTCAAAGGAAAGAGTCAGCGTGCCACTAGTACTTTGGAAATAATACATTTTGATGTATGTGGTCCAATGAGTGTTAAGACACATGAGGTTTTGTCTACTTCATAACCATTATTGATGATTACTCGCGATATGGTTATTTGTACCTTATGAGGCACAAGTCTGAAATTTTTTATGCTTTTAAAGAATTCAAAACTAAAGTAGAGAAACAGCTTGGGAAAAGTATCAAGACCCTTTGATCTAATTAAGGCGGTGAATACTTAAGCCAGGAGTTTCAGGATTATCTAAGGGATAATGGAATTTTATCCAAATGGACACCTCCTTATACACCCCAACACAATGGAGTGTTAGAAAGGAGAAATCGAACCCTACTCGATATGGTTCGGTCTATGATGAGCCAAGCAGAACTCGGTAGGTTCTTTAAGGGTTATGTACTTGAGAGCATAGTTTATATACTAAACAAAGTGCCATCTAAATCAGTTGATCAAACTCTATACGAGTTATGGTATGGTAAGAAACCCACTCTTTCTCACCTGAGAGTTTGGGGATGTCCTACATATGTTAAAAGGATAAGTTCAAATAAGTTGGGTGTTAAGTTTGATAGATGTCTCTATGTAGGTTACCCTAAGGAGATTATAGGGTATAACTTTCATGATCCCAAGGAAAAGAAAGTCCTTGTTTCCAAAAATGCTCAATTCCTTGAGAACGAGCATATACTTGTGAAAGCTAGTGGGAACATTCTTGAGTTAGGCACTCAAGTAGATCAAACAGACCATGAACTTATACCCACACCTATTTCACAAGATAGTGTAAGCATAGAACAACCTATTATAACACCGACATTGCATAGGTCAGGTTAGGCTCCAATCACTCCCTAGCGATACGGGTTTTGTCATCATTGATGATAAACATCTCTTCCTGATGGAAGATGATGAGCTCAAGACTTACAAGGAAGCAATGAAAGGCTTAGAATCTAATAAATGGCTTTCAGCCATGAGATTGGAGATGGACTCCATGTATGAAAATCAAGTCTGAAACTTGGTTGATGCTCCAAGTGGGATTAAGCCCATAGGATGTAAGTGGGTTTTCAAGAAGAAAACCAACATGGATGGTAACATAATTACCTAAAAAGCAAGGTATAGTAAAAAAGAAGGTATTGACTATGATGAAACATTTTCACCGGTGGCCATGCTGAAGTCTATTAGGATGCTCCTTGCCATCACCGCTCATTACGATTATGAGAATTGGCAGATGGATGTTAAGATAACAATCCTTAATGGGAATCTGGACAAGGATGTGTTTATGACACAACCCAAGGGTTTCACATCTAAGGATGGCTCTAAGGTATGCAAGTTACAGAAGTCCATTTATGGACTTAAGCAACCATCGAGGAGTTGGAATATTAGGTTCGATGAGACAATCCGAGAAATCGATTTTGTATCAAAAGCTAATTAGCCTTGTGTATATAAAAAGGCTAGTAGGAATGTGATCATTTTCATTGTATTATATGTCGATGACGTATTATTAATAGGAAACAATATTCCTTTTCTTCAGATAGTTAAGACGTGGTTGTCAAAGAAGTTCTTCATGAAAGACCTTGGAGAAGTAGTTTTTATACTTGGT
Organism: Euphorbia schlechtendalii; assembly: GCA_949673415.1. Lineage (NCBI taxonomy): Eukaryota > Viridiplantae > Streptophyta > Magnoliopsida > Malpighiales > Euphorbiaceae > Euphorbia > Euphorbia schlechtendalii. Next base: position 11,539 of record CATIWQ010276172.1, on the reverse strand, counting down.
ATTAAAATTTACCTGAGATAGATCTAAAAGGATGCTAGGTCTTTCACAAAGTACAAACATAGATAAGGTTTTGGCTAGATTTAACCTTGAGCGGTCAAGAAAGGGTTATCTCCCAATATCTCACAGGATTAAACTTCCTAAATCTGAGTGTCCAAGAACACAAGAAGAGAGACTACGCATGAATGGAATACCCTATGCCCCAGCGGTAGGGTCAACATGTAAGCTATGGTATGCACTCGGCCTAACTTCTCACATGCGTTGAGCATCACAAGCAGATTTCAATCTGACCTAGGTGAGAAGCACTGGATGGCCGTTAAAACTATCCTCAAGAACTTATGCAAGACTAAGGATATGTTTTTAGCATGTGGAGAAGGTGATCTCACTTTAAAGGTATACACTTATGTAAGTTTTCAATCTGACAGGGATGATTATAAGTCCCAGTTAGGTTATGTGTTTATGTTTACTAGAGGGGTAGTTGTTTGGAAGAGTTTCAAACAGGATACGATTGTCGATTCAACCATAGAATCTAAGTATTTAGCCACCTCAGAAGTAGCTAAGCAAGCCGTATGGCTTAAGAGATTTATTGGTGATCTCGGTGTGGTGTCCAGCATTGTAAATCTGATAACAATCTATTACGATAACAGTGGGGCTATTGCTCAGGCAAAGGAGCCATGGTCTCATCACAGAAACAAACATATACTCATAAAGTACCATCTCGTAAATGAGATGGTAGCCAGAAAAGATATAAGTTTTGAATACGTCCCAAAGGATCAGAATCTATTGGATGGGCTAACTAAACCATTGACTCAGGTTAAGCATGACCAGCATGTTAATAAGTATGGTATGAAGCACATGGCCAATTGGCTCTAGTGTAAGTGGGAGATTGTTAGACATGATGTATGCCCTAGAGGCAATTATGTCTTTATTAGCTATAATGTACAAATAATTTTGAATTATTAATAATAATCAAAGGCATCTTTGTTACTTATCAGTGCTTTCCATTTATTGTATCTCACTGGTATCATATATGTTTAACAATGTATATGCGCATTGATGAAACAAAGTTCATTACTAATTCATAGCATAAAAGTGTAAGGATATAGTGGGAGCTATGTGGAGTGAGAACTGCACATACGTGTTACTATGAATAGTCTAAATATCCCTAGTCATAGTTTCATTAAGATTAGACATCAATGGAGGGGATAGACTAGCCTGTGTAGGCTCACTCCTTGGATTAGTTCCAAGCAGCTGATCTCACGAGCTGAAGGTGGTACCTTGGGTTAACACATGAATGTATTCGGGTAATACATTGGAGACAGCCATAAGACAGACACTTAGAAATAACTATATCCATGTGTTGATGTCATGTCTTATTGTAGTAGCAGTACGAGTATCCTCAGACCTAAAATACCGGTTACCTTTTGTAGGAGTTGCTATACTTTGGGTCATACTTACTCATACCTTCACGATCAAGATGATATGGGTGATTACGGGTATAGCGATAATCACAATTTGGTAAGATGTGTAGTCAAGATGGGATCCATCGCTCCTGATAGAGTAATATAATGGAGATGTACCTTAGGGCCCCTTGTTGAAGTGACACACTCATAAAACTCTTATCAAAGTATATGATTGATTGAACGGGTTTCTAATCGATCAAGATACAAAACGGTTGAGTGGTGTTCTTCGTAAACAAGTCTAATTCCAGGATAGCTACGGCTATCACATGAGCTGACACTTATTCTGAGCTCAATAAATTGGATGGTACTTAACCTGATGAAAAGAGTGTGTTGTACTGCTTACTACTGCAGAACCGAATCAAGTTACAAGCACGTGACGTTCCAAGTATCGAGGGATTATACGCCTTTACTAAAAAGCACATATGATCGTCTAGAGCTATCAGGTTCCATAACGGTCTGGAACACTGAACCTAAAGGTTCCCAGATGGGAAGCCAAGTTTAGGTTAACCTCTAGCAGCTCTATACTTTGGGATCCTATGAGGTCACACACTTTGGGTCTTTAGAACCATGTAAAGAACCTATGGACTAGGTCTGTACCAAAAATACAAGTTGAGAAATCAGAGAGAATAATTATTAATTGATTTAATCAAATTAATAATTAACATAAATAATGAAAAGATAAGGAAAAGGTTGCACGAACCGAGTAAAGGATTTTTCTCATTGCGAGTGGGCCCTAAATCGAACACGGGTTATTCAAAGTGAGCCTGCGTGGCTACCCCGCAAGCCAACGAGCTTGCGGGCAGCTAGCGCAGGGGGCAACCCGCACATGCTAGCGGGCTGCAGCACGGCCTGCGCGTAAGCCTGTTTGTGCACAGCTTGTGGGAAAGTCTGCAAACCGTAGCTTACGGTACAAGGTAAGCCCACTAGGGCTTGCCTTGTGGCAGCTGCGGGTCAACCTTTGGGTACCTATGCCTGCGCGGTTGACCCGCTATACATGGGATGGGATGTAGAGTTTTAGGGGGAGTCTATCACTCCCCCTTTTCCCTATTTATAGGCTTCAAAGCCTCTCATTATAGGAGATACATACACACACCAAAAAGCTTTGAGCTTGTTTTCTCTCTGATTTCTACTCTCCTCTTCTTTGTTGTGCAAAATACTCCACGAGTTTCTCCAAACAAATTGAAGAGTTCTTCTAGAATGCTCTAAGTTTAAGTGAGCTTTCAGTTTTGGTTTTCGGATTTACGAGTGATCTAGCAACTGCTATCAATAGACTGGTTCTACCTCTCCGAGGTTTTGGTCGGTGAAGATCCATGTGGATCAAGTCATAGAGGCTCTCCTAGTTTGGAAGCTTGTACCGTCAGAATTGCTCAAAGGGAACGCCGCTACCAAAAGGGAGATCAAGAACGCATCAACTGGTAATGTTTTAATCTTTAGATGCTAGGTTTCTTTTATATGTTTTATAAACATAAAAGCATCTATGCAACGTTTTAACTTAGATTATGTCAATCATGGCATGCTTAGGAGATCCTTAAGTTAAATTTATGTTTTTGAATTTTCGCATTGCAACCTATGCATGTTCAATTACTATCTTGATTAACCAACATGCCTGCTTTATGCTATGCATGATTGATAATAATAAGTTGAAATTAATATTTTCTATGAATTGATTAAAGTATGCTATGCATGACTTAGGTTTCAATTCCTATTATAGAAATGATGTAATAATTAGATTAAGATTTTGCTCAAACTTAGTCTAGGCGATTATCTTATAAATTAGCAATATTTCACCACAAGTGTAATACTTCACTCGATTAAAAGAATGAAATCTTTAAATCATAATTTTCTGTGATACAACAAATTGAAGTGCCCGTGGTTATTTTAGCAAGGATTGGACGTTCTATGGGTATCATTTCAATAATGTGGTCATTATACATTAATTTGTGAGGAATAATATAAGAAAAAGAATTTGAATGGTTACATAATTTGTTAGAGGATACTTTAGAATGTTCAAAGCATGTTTTAGCAATTTGTATATAGTGTAATAATCATGCAACGATTAAAAGAACACAAACCGTTATGTATATAATGGTAGGTCGAGACACATGTGTCATCGACAAAATATCTTTAGACAACTAATCTCAGCGAGAGTTATCTATATTGATTATGTAGGATTAAATAATAACCTTGCGGATCCACTGATCAAAGGGTTAAATCTAGATAGAGTTGGAAACACATCTAATGGAATGTGATTAAAACCCATGAATATAAAAGGCACTATGTGAAGGAAAATCCAACCATATTTGACTGGAGATCCCAAGATGTTAGTTCAATGGTACTACCTAATTGTATAGACCTTGTGTGTCTTTGTTAATCGATAATATTAGGAACACATAAACTAGAAGGGTAAAAATTTTAAATTTATCTTAATCTTGAGATCTTGTAAGTATGGCATGACTAATTCAACTATCACTAAGCATGACATAGATATTAAAGTCTAAAAGAATAACAAAGGAGACTTCATAACTAAGTAAGTGCATTACTAGTTGATGTGTGACTTCTAGCTTTCAGCTATATGATCCCTTAACTCTAGTGCCCAAGTGTATGACAACTTGGATAAATATTCCACACGAACCCTACCAACCAAAACTTCCTTGTAGAGGAAGAAATTGTTAGTTAGCTAGTAGTTTCCAAACAACTCATGAACCAACTCGAAAATAATTGTGAAGCACCCTTTTCTACAATAGAATAGGCTCTAATTAAATCCCAAACTGTTGACTTAGGAAGACTTAAGAATAAACGGAGAGGCCAAGCTATATATAGCCAAAGGGGAAGGAAAATATGTACCTTAGTCATTAAATGATTCCTCCAAGCTAAAGAGATTTAAAATACAATGTGATGATCACCTTGTTTGATATGTTGGGGTTATTTCACATTCAAAATAATAAAGGAGTATAACTTAACACAAGTCAATTGGTTTTGTGTTAGATGAACTCAACCCCACTTGTATGCTCACTTAAGCTATCAAGCCCAACACTCTCTTGGCTCACAAATTCTCTACATGGTATCAGAGCGGGAAGAAGGCCTGACAACCGATATCCCAGGTACGTTTTAAAGTCCTGGTGGAGTTTGGGCTTGTGGAAAGACTAGACCAATTGATGAACTTGAGCCTCCGAGGAGATAGGCCAAGAAAATTTTGGCAAGTGGTAACTGGTCTATGCCTAGTTGCACTTGAGGGGGAGTGTTGGAGATGTTGGGATTATCCCACATCCGTAATAAACATGAATAATGAGTAGTATATAAGTGGAGTAGATTGGACCTCAACAAAAGCCAATTGGTTTTATGTTAGATGGGATCAAACCCACTTGTATTCTCACTCATGATATCAAACCCAACACTCTCCTGACCCAAGGAGCACGATCCTCAATAAACTCTAAAAAATAGATAATGTATTGCGGTGTCTATTGAAGCCGATACAATTGATAATGAATTTCAATGTTCATCCTACTTTTGAAAACAAGATCACAAGATACAAAAATGTTAAGAAAATCAATATTTCAAATCTCAATTTTGGAGCACTTGTGGATTTTAAGTATCTTTAAATCATTTTATCATGGCTATAATATGAGCAAAATTCACCAACACTTCCATGCATTAGGACCATTTATTTAAGCACTGTTAAGAATAGAAGATTTAGGGGGCTCACGGAGGGTCAACTAATCCTCGAAATACTAGAAATAATCAAGGACCCTCATAGTATTGTACTGATTTATTATCATGAAAGTGAAGAAAAAGCTACAAGGATGAAGAAAATCAGCTGGTTGCAAGGATGAAGATGAACGGAAAAAAATGTAGGTTTTTATTAGGGTTTTTTATGCATTTTTCCCCTAAGATATAGGCATTTAAAAAATAGGAACTTGACTATTAATAAAATATGACAAATAGAGATTCTAAATAATAAAATACCCCTTTTATTAATTAATACCTCTTTTAGTAATTTTTTGCCCCTTTATCAACAAAACAAAAGCTCTAAAACACAAATTGTCATCTACCCAGCGTTCACACTTCCTCCATATTATACTCAACAGCAAGCTTGATTGTTGGTTCTTCATATGTGTTATACTTCCTCGTGTTTACACCTCCTCCATCAGGAAACATTCCCACATTTTCAAAAAAAGGCAACAAGCCTCAATCCGTTTTTGCCTTATTGTTCCCATATTACAAAGTTTTGAAATTATCGGCTACGTGTCTTTAGAAAATAACTATAACTAATTAAACAAAGAGCTAGAGCTTGTTTGTGATCCAATGATTGCAATTTTCTTTTTCACTCATCATATAATTATTGTTTTGATCTTTTGATAATATATTATTGTCTATTTTGGATGGTTTATAGTTTATATAGAGTATCATGTCTAGAGCATGTATATTTTGTAGGGTTTCATTGGTTGTATATCTCAAGTTTGTATGGTGTATATGGTTTGCATAAATTTTTTATCTCTAGTTTGTATTGATTGTATGATGTCTATGGTTTTGTAGTTTTCTATTTATTTGTTGTTTAGTTCATAATTTCTAAGTTGTTATGATTTCATAGTTTGAGTGGTTCAATGCTTAGAGTTTGTATGGTGTATATAGTTTGTATAGTTTTTTTGTTTATAGCTTGTATAGTTTGTATGGTTTGTATGGTTTTCTTTTTATATGTTGTTTAGTTCATAGTTTCCGAGTTCTTATGATTTCATTGTTTGATTGGTTCAATTTTTAGAGTATGTATGGTGTATATGATTTATATAGTTTTTTTCTATAGTTTATATAGTTTGTATGATCTATATGGTTTTGGGGTTTTATATCTATATGTTGTAGTTCATAGTTTTTGAGTTGTTGTGATTTCATGGTTTGAGTGGTTCAATGCTTAGAGTTTCTATGGTCTTACAATTTGTACCATAGTATTCATAAAACGTATTAACTATACAAAATTTATACATAAAAAGTTTTAAAGCTTAAGCACAGAACTACAATTTGTATGGTTGTATTGTTTTATAACAACCTTTTGTCTACTTTGTATGTTTACTAGGTCTTATACCTAGAGTTTGTAAGGTTTATTCTTACATGATGTATGGCTTACAAATTTTATGGTTTTTGCCTGATCGTATAGGTTACTATATAGATTACATATTATTGTCTTTATATGTTACCAGAATGTATAGGTTACTTCATTAAATCATCATTTCGAGATCTTGAACGCTAATAAAATCGAATAGACATATCATCAATAACTTCCATTATACTATGTCTCAGTCTAAGATGGAACCGGATATGAAATTTCAACTATAAAAATTTTCCAGAATGTATAGTTCTACAACTATATAATCAAAATATAACATTTATCTTTTTTTAATAAGATTAGGGACAGGAAGAGAGGAGCGAGGGTGACATTAGTCCCTCAGAGCATCTGCTGCTTATTAACCCACACTAGGAGTCGAACTAGGATGAAACACCATGGGGGGACCTGCCCTTCCTCACTCCAAACAACCCCCCTAAAATTTTATTATAATGAAAAAATAAGAAATACAAAAATGTTTGAGAGAAGAGAAAAGACTAGTCTTAAAAACAACTATATAAAATGATTGTTAATAAAGCCATTTGAATCATGAAACAGTGTGGTGCTTGATGTCATTCCGTGAATGTCATTGTAATTCGTTCGTGATTTGCAAGCGTGTCCACAGCCATATTACCTTCTCTAAAGAAATGGGTTACCAAAGTACGCATGGATTGGATAGCCCATATACACTCAGTTCAAGCAGCCCTAAGGAACCAAGGCACCTATTTGCTTCTAGTGCGAAAGAGATGTACCACGTATGCTGAGTCACTCTCAATCCAAAGCTGGTTCCATCCCCTTGTCGCTGCCATCTTTATTGCGTGAATACTCTCCTCCAACTCCGCTACAAAAGAAAAGGTATTCTCCTTGTAGAAAGAAAAACCCAATAGAAAATTGGCATTAGAATCTCTAAACACTCCACCGCATCCCGATTACCCGGTGCTCCCTCCGTTGATGCGTTTGTGTTGACTTTAACCCAGCCTTGTGGAGGCTGAATCCATTGAACCGGGATTGTTCTAGGAGCTCGTTGCAGTCGAGGAGTGAGATGTAGGTTTTGTAGGATCTCCAGCTCCATCGCCGAGTTCCAAATGTTGCCAAAACCCAAGTTGTCTGTTCGACGTAAAATTTCCCAAAGGTGTTGAAGCGTGATGTGAATGTTTGGGCTATTATAATATTATTGATATAGTATATTGGATATTATAATTAAGGAAATAATATTATTGTTTGATGTGACGTGTAGTAGACATTGGAGAGTGAAAAAGTTAAAATTGACTTTTTGATATTTACCATTTGTGCCAACTCTAGAAGGCTTTTGTTCAAGTTGATATTGTTTATTATTTCTTAAGTTAAATATCTAGATATTTATAGGATTTAATATTAGTTCAATATTTTCTCTCTCTTTGGGATTGAGGAGCACTTAAATATGCTTCTTCTCCATTGGTGAAGCCGCTCTTTTGGATGTCATTTCTCTCCATATTGTGAATATTCTCCATTAATACATCTTTAGTTAGTTTTCTTCATTATGTAATCCGTGAGCAAGCAAGACCTTCCAGAAGGCATGAGGAGATCTTCTAAGCAGTGTATGTTTTTCTTTCTTTAAATGTTATGTTGATTGTGTGATTGAATTCTTAATTGATTATCTTGAACCAAATATTTAGTTCATGCATAGTAGTATTAGTAATGACCGAATGGTGAGCTAATTACTATACACACACACACACATCACATGATATCAAAAGATGAATGCTTGTGTGTCTTGGGTTTCATATTTATGAATGCTTATCTGAATGTAATGCTGCTATATTTATCTTGTTAAGGACCAAGAGGTGTAGCAAGTTAAGTGCAATAAGAAACTAAGTTAGCTTAGAATGCAACTTAGGGACTTAAGGTTAAGACACCTTGGATCTATGTGCTTAACAAGTAACATGTATGGTATGCTTGGCGAGAGTATTTAACAAAAAAAATTTCATTAATTTATTCTCGTAAGCATGCTTGGAATTTACTTACAAGATATGTATGTAAAATGAATTGAATTAATTTTTTTAAAATTAAATTTCGTAAACACAACATTAGTTTTCCAGTAACTCATGACCGTAAATAATATCAAAATCTCATGTTCCTAGTGTGATGTGATTTTTTTTATAATATTTTTTAAAGAAACTGTCTAGGGCTTAATAGAAAGAAATGAACATAAAAAGAATAAATTTAGAAATGGATTTCATATAAATTAATTTTCAAATAAAAATGTGAATACATATATTTCATCTTGGCTAAATTTTGTAATTCAAATTTATTCATTCCAGAGAAAAATGAAATATGAAATTTGATGGATTTTATTGATGCACACTATACTTTAAATTTGTGATTAATTTTTAAATATGTATGGTTAAGACTGAACTTATAATCCTTAAAATTCACAGGTTCAAATTACATCGACGGTGACTGAGATTTTCCTTCTATTAAATGTAAGTGGACACAATTTTTTTCCAAAATGAAAACTACTTCCTCCATTTTAAAATAACTATCGTTTTACGACCTTAGAAAAAGGTCAAAATAAGTGTCGTTTTTTTATTTCAATGAACATTTTTAAACATTTTATTCATTTTACCGTTATTTTATACACATTGAAAATAATTAAAAGAATAAAATTTTCAGTCAAACTTTCAAATTACTATTTTCGGTGCCGAAAGATTGTCGTTTGAGTCCAAACTTCATTTTCTCTTTTGTTTGTCATTCTCACTTATTAATGCAACATTCAACATTTTTATCCTAATTTACCCTTGTATAATTAAGGATGTGATTAAATATAAAATAAAATTATAAGGTAACAATTAAGAATAGAGAGAATTTTATGATAAAGTAAAATTGAAAAATTAATAATTTTACTAGAGTAATAATTGTTTTATTTGTCTTGATGAACAACAATCTTTCAACATCAAAAAGATAATAAAAGTGATATAAATAAATAAATATTTTTATTGATTTAATTAATTACATAGATAAAAGAGAGTATAATTTTGGTACTGATAAATAATCATAAAATAAAAATCACCAAATATATTTTAAAATCAATTTAGACAAGAGAAGAGAGAGATGAAAAATGGTTTAATACATCTACACCCCCTGAATTTATCTAAAAAGGGTTGTTGCCACCCTGAATTTTGAAATGTGACAGATAGCCCCCTGTACTTATCTAAAATGCGTTACTTTACCCCCTCGTAAAAATATTGGCTTTAAGAACAAAAAAATGAAAATGACAGGCCAAGAATCGATGCAATATTATGATTAATTGAAGAAAATATTTAGAATAGAGATGAAGTTTTGAAGAAGATGAAGAACATATATTAGGGATTTTGAATAGTAAGAATTAGAATGTTATGGATTTTTTATTTATTTTCTATTCCACTAGTATATTTCAAGCGCGTGTATTTTGATGATCATCCACGTAGCAAGCCAGGTTAGTAAAAGGGGGTAAAGTGACACGTTTTAGATAAGCACATGGAGTTATATGTCACATTTCAAAATTCAGGATATCAATAATTCTTTTTGACCAAATTCAAATGTATAAATGCATTAAGCCTATTTCAAAATTAATTTAAAAAAGAAAATGATAGGAATGAAAAATAGAAATGAAAAAAACACTGAGCTGCTACGCGTCGCCAGTTTTTACTTCGCGTCGCCCGTATTTTTTCAAATACTTTTCCATTTTACCCTTCATCCTAATTCTCATATAAAACCACACTTAACCATTTTTTTCTCCATTCTAACATCCAAACTAAATTCATCGAATTTCAGGTTAACATCGGGATTGCTTTCCCGACCATTTCTTGGTCAAAAAAGCAGCAGCACTTTCCGGCTACCGGAAACCGCTCTATTTTTGCAGTTTCTTGTGCCGGAAAAAGCTGCTGTACTGGCAGCAGCAGTTTTCCGGCGCCGGAAACTGCAAAAACAGAGCAGTTTCCGGTTGCCAGAAATTGGCCGGAACATCGTCGGCCGGAATTAAATTCCGGCCATCTAATTAGTTGGCCGGAAATAATTTCCGGCCTCCTTTATAATTGGCCGGAAATTAACTCCGGCCAACAGCATATGTGGCCGGAATTTTATTCCAGCCAACCACATCGTCGGCCGGAATTAAATTCCGGCCATCTAATTAGTTGGCCGGAAATAATTTCCGGCCTCCTTTATAATTGGCCGGAAATTAATTCCGGCCAACAGCATATGTGGCCGGAAATTATTTCCGGCCAGCAACATTAACGAACGGAAATTATTTCCGGCCATTAATGTGGTTGGCCGGAATAAAATTCCGGCCAGCCAACTTGTCGGCCGGAATAATTTTCCGGCCATCCAACTCGTTGGCCGGAATATTATTCCGGCTAGCCAACTCGCCGGCCGGAAATTAATTCCGGCCAACAGCATATGTGGTCGGAATTTATTTCCAGCCAGCAACATTAACGGCCGTAAATTATTTCCGGCCATTAATGTGGTTGGCTGGAAATAAATTCCGGCCGTTCACGTTGTTGGCCGGGAATTATTTCCGGCCATGGCCGGAAATAATTTCAGTTCAAAAATTAAAATTAATTTTTTTCGTCCCTTAGGCTGGCCGGAATAAAATTCTGGCCAGCCAACTTGTCGGCCGGAATAAAATTCCGGCCAGCCAAATTGTAGGCCGGAATAATTTTCCGGCCATCCAACTCGCCGGCCGGAATATTATTCCGGCTAGCCAACTCGCCAGCCGGAAATTAATTCCGGCCAACAGCATATGTGGCCGGAATTTATTTCCAGCTAGCAACATTAACGGCCGGAAATTATTTCCGGCCATTAATGTGGTTGGCCGGAAATAAATTCCGGCCAGCCAACTTGTCGGCCGGAATAATTTTCCGGCCATCCAACTCGCCGGCCGGAATATTATTCCAGCTAGTCAACTCGCCGGCCGGAAATTAATTCTGGCCAACAGCATATGTGGCCGGAAATTATTTCGGACCATTAATGT
>CATIWQ010276138.1:0-14685 GCA_949673415.1 Euphorbia schlechtendalii | reverse complement strand
GTTTTCATCTTTTATTTTATTTTAACTGTTGTAATTCTTTTTCATCTCTTTCTTTATCATAAGAAGATGTATGTTAGAACACCCCCACGAAGGGAATAAAACATATTCCCGGATAACAGACCACACTTTTTATCATGCGAGTAATTTCATTAATTAAAATGAGCAACCAATGTGCTAATAAAATGAACGGTTTTATTTAAACAATAAACGATATCGTGATTGATTTTTTAGGCCACGCGGGCCTCACTAAATCCAAAATCGAACATACGTGTTATCCCCTGTGCTAACCTTTGTGGATGCAGGTAGATTAGGTATGTTTAGGATTTTTAATTTTCCTTCGGGTATCACAATTTCAATTTTCGGGAAATGTAATTAATAGGTTAACGGGCGGTTGCATCCCCCGATTTTTAAAGCCTTGTAATTTTATTTTCCGAATTTACTTTCCGCATTTACTTACAGTTTTTGTGGATGGTTTATTTTTCCGCTTTGTGGATGGTTTATATTTCGCAATACGTGAATCATGCATTTAACCCCAAAAATGACATAAGTGCGAATATGCATAATTAAAAGAAAACGGTTTTCTGTAGATGTAATTCAATGTGATCCAATAAGAAATAAGCAACTTATCCCGGACCCGAATCTCTGTGTCTTGGTGGGCCGTCCCCCGGACGTTAAGCCTTACAGGACTCTAATTCCTAGAAAGAGCTAATGCAGGTGGCGACTCCACACTGAGAGACGGCGGATTCGGGTTCGAACCGATCTTAAACTTTTTCATCTTTTTCTCTTTTTAACCTTTTCCTTCCTTTTTTTCAAAACACCCCGGTAGACCGCGCCTATGATCTCGCGCGCTCTCGGCCCAACGCTCCGTGTCGCCCGCTCACAGCCGCCCTTTTCAGGTTTTCAACATAGCAGACTATTCTTTTTCTATTTTGAAAAGATGCCCTAATTTTTGCTCAACTAGCAGAGTGATAATTAACAGGCTAATTACTTTTATTTTTTACTACTTTTTACTTGATTTATTTCTTTCTCCTAGATGTGATAGCCTTTGATCCTGTCTTAGTTGATTCATATCCATAACTTTAGCAGCTCATTCGTTCAATATTTTTTGATTATTTTGTTGGCCGCTCCTATCTCTCTATTGGCTTGAGGTATACACGCTGATGAGTGATAATTCGCCTTTTCATTTGTTCTTCCTACTGATGATATTCCTTAATATTCACATAGAGAATGAATGATTTTTCCAGGATGGAAGGCTTCAAAATCTATATCAAACATAGTTTGATTCCATCGAATACAAACAGGCGTTGCCTATTGGTACTCCTTCAATAGTATGATGATTGGCCCACCAATGGTGATGAGTCGAGTGATGAAGTTGTTGACACATTGAAATGCTTGACATCTTCTTTGTGTCTTCGGCGTTGATGTTATGTTGGCCAATCATATTAGGTGTTTAACTACTTTGGGGAACTTAACTTCAATTTGCTTTGTTACCTTGACTTTTTCAGCCCAATTTTTCTCGATCGTGTCATCTTCTGTTTGCCTAACTTAATGATTAGTGGAGATTTTATGTTTGACTATCTTTCTATTCGACCTCTGGCGTATCTTCATAAGACCAAGAAAATGCTATCATGTGTTGTTTAAGTACCTGTGTTTTCTCTCATTTTTCATCAAGAGTCAAATCATTTGAAATTATTATAGGGGATTCACTTATACCCAGATTAATTTCATGCGATGATGTGTCATGTATGCTAAAAATATTATGCTCATGTTTACAAGAATGTGTGATGTCATCCAAAAGGATATCAAGCAAGTAAATAAATTTGATGCATTCAAAGATTCAAAAGCCTCATTGGTAGAGTTTCTTAACATAAAAGAGTTTAAAATACTAATAATTACATTATCAACATCCTCATCCTCCACATACGGAGGGTCTTCTTTCCCAATGGTCACCTTTTCCTATTAGTGCTCATTGGTTGGTTCCCCCATGGGTGTGTCTAGGGATTCTATCCATTCAAGCTTTTCAGCTTTCTCGAAAACCTCATTGTAAGAAGTGAAAGTGTCGGTCTTGAGCCTCTGTCGGTAGACTGGCAAAGCCCCGGATGATAACTTGGCAATCATCTCAGATAGAATAAGCTTATCCTTGAGTAACACCTGGGTGGCCATCCACTTGTTGTAGTAGGGTTTGAACAATTCCTTGGGTCTTTGCTTAACGGCCTCGAGATATTGTATGGTGGTCTTTCTTTTAGAATTGAAGCCACACTATTCTATTAGGGCCTCTGAGAGGTGCTTCCAGTCATGAGCTATTTCCAAAAGCAGGTTGTTATACCATTCATTGGCTGGCCCTCCTAGTGTAACAATAAAGAGCTTAACCAGCATCTTATCCCCGATCCTCATAGCTCTCATCACAGTCTGATAGTTGATCAAATAAGATCGGGGATATCTTTCTCCCTCATACATATATAATCTCGGCATTACAAAGTTTTCGGGAAGCCATTGATCATTATGTGCTACAGGAGGGATATGGTAGTAGTTTGGCCAGAAGTTTTGGAATTGGCTAGCGTGAGTAGCCAAAAACTGTTGCCATAGTTCTTCTACATTGGGAGGTAGATACTAGGGGACTATCCCATCAGTCTCTTATTGAAAATTGAGTTGAGGAGAAGCGAACAATGTGGTCCTTTGGTTAAACTACCCCTGGGGGACTGTGATGCCTCTAGGATTGACTATAAAGTTGGGAGCAGATGGTGCCTGGGTCATGACTAGATATTACGGTGGTCGGATCATGAAGTTTAAGCTTGTGTTGAAGGAGGATGGGGCACCCAGATTCTAAGGGGCCGCTGGTTATGAGGCAAAGCTTTGATGTGGTGGAACAAAACTAGATGAAGGTTTATCTTTTTCTTGCAAATGAAGTTGAGTGATGCCAACCTAGATGGAACGGACCTGAACCGACCAACTGTTGACCAACTTACCCTTGATTAAATTAATTCTGGGGCTGAGCAACCCGGAAGGCATTAGCTTGCCTTAACCCTGAATAATCATCACCCGTAGAAGTTTTACCTGTCTAAAATTAATCGAACAGTCCCGGACCTTGACTAAATTTATTCGGTCCTTAGGATAGCATTAACCTAGTATGGTCATAGTGGTATTGGGGTTGCGAGGTTCCTCTGCCAAATTGGGAAGCAGTGGTAGGATTTCCAATTGGGTAACCTGATGATAGGTGAGTATTAAGAGCAAAGTCCGGCATCCATGCCTTTGGATAGCCGATAGCAATTAGATCTTGGAGATTTCTGATTATCTCAAAATTTGAGGGTCTATCTAAAGTACGATCCTTTGGCTGATGTGGATGAAGGTGGAAGTGCAAAGCTAGAGAAAATTGATCACTATAGAGAATGGCGCTCAGAGCGTTGGCCATTTCAGAGCCGGTGTTCCACGGGATTTATTGGACAATTGGCACCTTGTGCGAAATATGCTCATCTGTTTCATGACTACCTTAAGGATCCATCATCTCAAAACTCTGACCTGAACCAAAGACTAATCTCCGATTCGAACCAAAATCTGAACTTAAACCTCGAACCCAAATCTGAACTCGAGTCATTGTTGGAATCAGTGTGTAGAATACCCTTTGATGGAAAGTTCTCTAGGTAAGCCACGATGGGGGAAATCTGGACGAGGTGGGAAGTCGGCCTCTTCCAGGCCTTAACTAAAGCAAACACAATCTAACAGCTTCATTAGATATGAAATGCATGTTTGACATACTTGATGTTGATGTATGAGATGGATATGACTGTTCGCCACTTTTCTACTGGTAAGTTTAATAACTTGTTCGCAAGATTTTGGCTTTAAAGTATAGGTGTTGTCGATACCACTTATCAAATAGAAAAATGATGATAACTGCAAGTATAAAGCTGCGATGTAGTTTTAAAAGATATCGATCCTACAAGGAAGGAACCAGCTCTAAAGATCAACAAGAGGAACAGAAAAGAAAATAATGTAATTTAGTTTGGAGAATTGGAATGATGGATGGATAGACAAATGTATGAAAGATTAGAAAAGATAAAATGTATATAGATATTCCCTACAAACAAGTATAGCAAAGAAAACATGCAAAATCATCAAAGATATTACATACACTAGATTAATTTAACATATTTGATTCTAAACACTCAGATATTCAATTATTCATCGCAGAGCAACACATAAAATGACTTTTCTAAATCTAGTGCAAACGAATTAAGACGATTATATAAACCTGGATGACAATATTACTATGCTTAGTACAGGTCGCTCTCACATAGCCATATTTAGCAAGTTACCTTTTCAAAAATGTTGGCTCACTAAACAGAGTTATAATCACATATCCAGTGATTATACACAATCTCATTAACCCCAAAACTACTCTTAAAGTTAACTCAAAAGCATACAACTTGATTAATATAAAAGACTCAACATGAAATACACATTATGACACATAGACATATCATAAACCTTGAAATAGAAAGTATAAGTAGAAAGCAAAGCAAACTTGTAAGGTATGCAAGTGAAAGCTAAAGTTGATCAAACCGTATCCACTCTTTAATGGGAGTCGTCAATTTTCGTAATTCGTGCTTCTACTTTGAATTCAGTCTCGACTCAAGTACAAAACCTCCGCTAGGATGCTATTCTTTGTGAATATCAAACAAATGAATATTGAAGAATGAAAACTTTTATTGATAAGTGATTTGCAATTACACTTATACAAAATCGCTTGAGTATGTAGAGAAATCTAGTGATCGAAATAGGGTTCGAATCACTTATACATTTTCTCGCTAACGCTTATGAATGTAGCGAAATCTAGATATTTTTACTCTCTATCTATGCATACACGTGCACTATAACACACACATAATCACCCACAATCCATGCCCATGAAATTGGTTGAGTTAGGAGCCTATTTATAGAGTGTGAAGGGTTGCGTCTATCCAAACGAAGAGCCGTGTCCATTGGTGAAGAATTACACCGCTTTATTGTGATTGGTTGAATTGGTTTGATCTTATCCTTAATAGAAAGACACCTTTTCATGATTGGTTGACTTCCAATGTCTTTTCATTTGGTGGTTGATGGTGGTTGATCGTTTTTATTTGATAGTTGATAGTTGAGAAGAGTTTACCAAAAAACCGTCAATGTCACGACCGCGCAGTACATGTCGCGACCGTGAATACTTGATTGGCAACTTTCTAATCTGAAGATACTAAGTCACGACCGCGAATGGTTGTAGCGATCGTGAATTATGTTTTTCTTCAGAATCCTTCTTGTAACTTTATCGATCTTCAACAGCTTCGATCTTAAGCCAAACCCTTAAGTTCCACGCATCTTTTTGCACCTTTTTCACTCTTTTTTCATAGATTTCCAACTTTAATCATTTTACTTTCAATATACCTAGTACCTGCATTTGCATAAAAAACAACTACATACCACGTGAAATCTTTTATATGAAGTATAAAAATGACTTAAACTATAGTGTTTATTGTGTAAAATTATCATGATAACAAGTGTAATTATACAATTATCAATGACGTGGCTACATCACAATGGGTTAATATTTCATGATGTGATAAAATTCATGTTTGTCAATCCATTTTAAATAAACAGGGTTAGCCATTAGTAATAAAGACACAACTCAAATGATCACAAGACCTGACCCGTGTGGTGAGGGCTTGAGGTTAAGGTGACATCTATCTGATGTCAAGGGTTGTGTTTGTCAATCCACTTGGAATAAATAGGACGATTATTATAATACCCATGTGGTAGTAGGCTTGGGGTTAAGGTGTGATTCGTGTTTTGCCAATCCATTTGGAACAAAACAGGTTGACTTTTGTAATACCCGTGTGGTAATTGGATTAATTTTAAAGTGTGACATATGTTTGTCAATCCAATTGGAATAAACAGGTTAATTGCCGTAATACCAGTATGGTAGTAGGCTGGCGGTTGAGGTGCAACTCGTGTTTTGCCAATCCATTTGGAACAAACAGGTTGACTTCCGTAGTACCCGTGTGGTAATAGGCTTGATTTTAAAATGTGATTTATGTTTGCCAATCCATTTGGAACAAATAGGTTGATTGCCATAATACTCGGGTGGTAAAAGGCTGGTGATTAAGGTGTAACTCATGTTTTGCCAATCCATTTGGAACAAAACAGGTTGACTTCCATAATACCCGTGTGGTAATAGGCTTGATTTTAAAGTGTGACTTATGTTTGCCAATTCATTTAGAACAAACACGCTGATTACCATAATACCCTTGTGCTAATAGGCTGAGCTTTTTGAGAATTCGCAACTGTAGCTCTTTCTCATGTCGCGAGGTGGCTTCGTTCGGCTTTTGCATAATTGTGCAAGTCTGGGTAAATAGTGCATTACACCCTTAGGTGTAAAAATCGACTACTTTGTGACTCTAAGTGTAGTGGGTTTATTACCCCGAACGGGTTAAGGTTTGGGTGCTAAGCGGGCACCGCTATACTCTGGGAATATGTGATCTAATCATAGGTAACGTTGTCTTAACATATTGTCTAAACTTAGGTGTGTGATATCAGTGTGACCTCAAGTTTGTGGTGGCATGATGATCATATCATAAATGAGTGTGTTCATAATCGTGTTTGCTTAAGAGATTGTTGTTAGCATGATGCTATATACGATGTATGATAAAAGGGAAGCGGTAGCACATAGCATGCGAAACACAACCTCTGACCTTATATTCCCTCGTATAAGGGTTAAGCTTCTAAATCTAAGCTTGGGTCATCCCAATACCATGAGGTATTAAGGAGTGCACCTACAAGAAGATTTGCAATTTATTTTGGTAGACCTAGAGAAAGTATCTATGGTTTCCTTATATCAGTTCAGTCATGGGTTGTTAATGAAGAAGGTTCTTATTGCACTATGATACACTCCAAGCCTCTCCCCAAATAGGTGCGAACGAGGGAGGTACATGCGATATGGCAACAAGTGATCCACCAGCTTAAGTATCTTTGGTCACCAATGGGGTCGCAAATGATACTTTCGTAAGCTTCTCGGTAAAATAAGGCATCCTAATATTAAAGGCTAAGCCATCTAATGCATATGCTTTTGTTCGAAATACCATAAGCGTGGATTTAACTCATTTAACGACTTTTCAATACTCATCCATTGTGAGTGGATGACGTTCGACCTGTGCGGTCACCGCTAGGCGCCAGCCCCGTGTGATGGGGCGTGAGGGTTTTTCCTTTTGGAAAGAAAAGACTTTTAAAGTTTAAAGAAAGGAACTTGTTCATGTAACAAGTTTAATGGACTCGAGATCAGAACCTCTAGCCTATGGACTCAGAGTCGCCACCCGGATCAGCTCTTCTGGGAAAATTTGGTATAACTTAGATTCGTTAAGCCTAAGCGATAACATAGTTCAGAGATACGGTTCCGGGATGAGTTACTTACTTCGTTGTTATTTGAGTTAACATTATTCCCATTTGGAAACCACACTTATGATATTTCGATTCAATCTAGATGTTTTCGACTTATGTTTTTTGGTTATTTAGCGAGCATGTAGAAAGCGGTAAATAAAGTGCGAGAAAGTAAACACGTAGGAAAGTAAATGCACCTAATCTACTGGATTAAATACATATTGGGATGGGGGATTTACAAATCTCCTAAATACATCGATATCTAACAAATATTACATTTGATAAATACTATACCCGAAGGAAATTAAACCCTAACATACATCTATCCTAAACTACCTGCATCCACAAAGGTTAGCACAGGGGATATTCCACCGCACAAACATGTTCCAAGTGTACCACGTATGCTCGATTGGGATTTTGGCAAAACCCGTGGGGTCGAGGTAAAAAACAATGAAAGATTTTGAAGTTCTTATTCTATGAAAATTGTTCATTTTTATTTTCAACTATGTTGGTAATTTTTATTAGTGAAAATGCAGCATGTTATATTGTTGGGTCGATTATCCGGGAACTTGAGTTCCCTTCGTGTGGGTGACCTAAAACAATATTTGGAAACATAAATCTAGGTTGAACATGCATAACATAGCCATCGTTTGGGTTAAGCATATTAATATATTAATAAATCATATGTAATTCCCAAATAATTACAATTTAGAGGTTTTTTTAACCCCAATGAGGCATTTGTAAACTCAGAAGGGTCTTAGTGGGTCATTTTGGGCTTAAACGATTTGAAATGGAGCAAAACAAAGTGAAACTGGGTTCTACCAAAGGCAATTTCATAAACATCGTTAATGACATGGGGTAATGTCATTAACGACATCGAAGTTACAGACCTACACAAAACACACAGAAATAACAGAAAATAGCAAAATGAAAATCTGAAACTTCAAACGATCAAACTTTTGCTATACTTAACCGATTTAGATGATATTTATCATTCCGGAAAGGTGAAGATGTGTAGAATATGTTTATGTAAACAAAATAATCAAAAATATTTGAAATCATGCTGCAATTCCTGGAAAATAGATTGGTGTGTAAAAACGGAAATAACTTAAAAAAAATGAAACTTCAAAAAAGTAAAGCATATAAATGTAAGAACAAACTCTAGGAACTCAGAGGCTTACCCTGTAGTCATTAATCTACTCTCTTTTAGGTCCATGAAGTCCTTTGGGAAGCTCTCCTTGTTTCTTTTTGGTTTGATTTGGTTGTTGGTTGGTGATTTATGAAAATCTTTGGAAGGGATCTATTCCTTGCCAAAGTAGATGTTCCAGAAGGTTTAGTACCCTACAAGTGAGTGATAAAGATGTTTTAGACTCTCCATTGAAGTCTAAACCTCAAGCATTGCCTAAATGATCTCTAAACCTCAAGTTTGCTTAAATGATCTCTACACCTCAAGATATACTTAAAGGATGAACTAAACCTCAAATTTGCTTAAGAGATGAACAAGTGGACCCTTGTGACCCAAGTTTAAGCCCTTTTCATGAACTTAATCTAACAAACCTGAAACCTTAAGTTGTAGGAAGCTTAAAGTCTAAACTTAATGCAAAAACTCAAGAAAAACCACTCAAGAACACTCAAACTTGCTCAAGAACTCTTTGAACTCTCACTTGCACCTTTTACACGAAAATTTTAGCTCCCTTTAGTCCCCCCCATTCTAAAAGTCCAGCTCTATCTTTATGGAGCTCTCTTCAATCCAAAGTCAACTCCTTTCTAGCCTTAGGCCATGCTTTTAGCCTTAGAGACCATACTTTTAGCCTTTGCTTTTTAGCTTTAATCATTTGATCCCACGTGAAGATTTGATGTAAACGGTATTAGGTAAGGTGTGAGGAGTGGTTTTGCAGTGATTATGTCCGAACATGTAGGTAAAAGTCACCTTTTTGGCTACAAATTGCATAAAATGCTATTTTAGTTCTGCTGAAAAGTCAATGTCATTAACGACATTGCGATGTCGTTAACGATATTAGCATTAGCAATGTTCGTAATGACATTGTAATGTAGTTAACGACATTGCGATGTCGTTAATGACATTAGCAATGTTGGTAATGACATTGTAATGTAGTTAATGATATTACAATGTAGGTAACGTAACATTGCAATGTAGTTAATGATATTGCTTCTTTGCCTTGGGATTTTGTGATGAAATTACCTAAAAAAGGGTTAAGGCTCAAAGAAATAAAGCAAGTTTCCTCCGGATGAATTCAAAACCCTGTAACAAGTGAAAAAGTAGCAAGGGAAAAATAAATTACAACTTCATCATCGAACTCGTGAGTCGAGAGCGAAATCCCGTGCTCGCAATACTAAAATTGAAATTCTAAATATGAACATTGTTAAGAAATTGAGATTAGATAATGAGAAATCTTCATACTTATGGCAGTGTCATTTAGGCTATATAAATGAGACTCACTTAGCTAAGTTACACAAATGTGGTGACATGGGCCCAATGGAATGGGGATTCTATGGGGTGTACGAACCTTGTTTAAAGGGAAAGATGACTAGGAAACCTTTCAAAGGAAAGGTTTAGCGTGCCACTAATACCTTGAAAATAATACATTTCGATGTATGTGGTCCAATGAGTGTTAAGACACATGAGGGTTTCGTCCACTTTATAAACTTTATTGACGATTACTTGTGATATGGTTATCTGTACTTGATGATGCACAAGTCTGAAAGTTTTAAAAAATTCAAAGAGTTTAGAACCAAAGTAGAGAAATAACTTTTGAAAAGTATTAAGACCCTTCAATCTGATCGAGGAGATGAATACTTAAGCCAAGGGTTTCAGGATTATCTACGGAATAATGGTATTTTATCCCACTGGACACCTCCTTATACACCACAGCACAATGGAGTGTCAGAAAGGAGAATTCGAACCTTGCTTGATAAGGTTCGGTCCAGGATGAGCCAAGCAGAACTCAGTAGATCCTTTTAGGGTTATGCACTTGAGAGCATAGTTTATATACTAAATAGAGTACCCTCGAAATCAGTTGATCAAACACCATACGAATTTTGGTATGGTAAGAAACAAGCTCTTTCTCACCTGAGAGTTTGGAGATGTCTTACATATTTAAAAAGGACAAGTTCGAATAAGCTGGGTGCTTAGTTTAGCAGGTGTCTATTTGTAGGTTACCCTAAGGAGACTATGGGTTATAATTTTTTATGATCCCAATGAACAAAAGGTACTTGTTTCTAGAAATGCTCAATTCCTCGAGAAGGAGCATATACTTGCAAAAGCTAGTGAGAACAATCTTGAGTTAGGCACTCAAGAAGATCAAACAGATAATTAATTGATTGTTCCTACACCTGTTACATAAGAAAGTATAAGCATGGAACAGCCTATTATAACATTAACATTGCATAGGTCGGGTCGGGCTCCAATCGCTCCCGAGTGATATGGTTTTCTCATCATTGAAGATAAACATCTTTTTCTTATGGAAGATGATGAGCCCAAGACTTATAAGGAGGTAATGGAAGGCTCAGAATCATGCAAATGGTTAACAGCCATGAAGTGAGAGATGGATTCCATGTAGGAAAATCAACTTTAGAGCTTGATTGATGCTCCAAGTGGGATTAACCCATAGGATATAAGTGGGTTTTCCAAAAGAAAACTAACATGCACGGTAATGTAATTACCTATATGTTGGTTAATCAAGATAGTAATTAAACATGCATAGGTTGCAAGGTGAAAATTCAAAAATTTAAAATTAACTTGAGGATCTCCTAAGCATGCCATGATTGTTATAATCTAGGTCAAAAAGTTCCATAGATGCTTTTAGGTTTATAAAACATATAAAAGAAACCTAGCATTTAAAGATTAAAGCATTACCAATTAATGCGTGATTGATCGATCTTTTGGTAGCGGCTTTCCCTCTCGAGCAATTCCAATAGCACAAGCTTCCAAACTAGGATAGCCTCTATGATTTGATCCACACGGATCTTCACCGACCAAAACCTCGAAGAGGTAGAACTCGTCGATTAATAGTAGTTCCTAGACTACTTCTAAATCAACCTAAAAATCTGAAATAGAAAACTCACTAAAACTTTGAGTCTTCTAAAAGAACTCTTCATTTTGTCTAGAGAAACTCGTGGAAGATCTCGCACAACAAAAGAAGAAGAGAGTAGAAATCAGAGAGAAAATAAGCTCAAAGTTTTTTGGTGTGTGTAAATAATGAGATGCTAGAAGCTTATTTATAGAGAAAAAGGGGGAGTGATAGACTCCCCCTAAAACTCCATAAGGGATGGGATAAATCCCATCCCATGTATAGTGGGTCAACCCCGCGAGTATGAATACCCGCGGGTTGACCCGCGGCTGCCATAAGGCAAGCATTAGCGAGCTTATCTTGTACCTTAAGCTGTGGCTTACGGGCTTTCCTGCAAGCCCTGTCCTCACGCACTAGTGGCCCACGAGCTCGTTGGCTCACGAGGTAGTCGCGTAGGCCCCACTTTGAATAACCCGTGTTCTGTTTGGGGCCCACTCGCAACGGGAAAAATCCCTTGCTTGCTTCGTACAACCTTTTCCCCATCTTTTCATTATTTCTGTTAATTATTAATTTGATTAAATCAATTAATAATTCTTCTCACTGATTTCTCAACTTGTATTTTCGATACAGACCCGGTCCATAGGTTCTTTACATGGTCTGATAAATACCCAAAGTGTGTGACCTCATTAGATCCCAAAGTATAGAACCGCTAGAGGTTAACCTAAACTTGGCTTCCCGCCCGGGTTCCTTTAGGCTAGTGTTCCAGACCGTTATGGAACCTTGATAGCTCTAGAATATCAAATGGGCTTTCTAGCAAAGGCGTATAATCCCCCGATACTTGGATCGTCAAGTGCCTGTGACTTGATTCGGTTCTGCAGTAGTAACCAGTACAATACACTCCTTCCATTAAGTTAAGTACCATATAGTTTATTGAGCTCGGATGGTTTTGTATCTTGATTGACTAGAAACCCGTTCTGTCAATTGTATACTCTGATAAGAGGTTTATGAGTGTGTCACTTTAACAAGGGGCCCTAAGGTACATCTCCATTATATTACTATATCAGGAGTGATGGATCCCATCTTGACTACATAGCTTACCAACATGTAATCATCGTTATACCCGTAATCACCTGTGTCATCCTAATCGCCAGGTATGAATGAGTATGACCCAAAGTATAGCAACTCCTACATAAGGTAACCGGTATCTCAAGTTTGAGGATACTTGTACTGCTACTACAATAAGACATGACACCAACACATGGATATAGTTATTTCCGAGTGTTTATCTTATGGCGGTCTCCACTGTATTACCCGAATACATTCATGTGTTAACTCAAGGTACCACCTTCAGTTCATGAGATCGGTCGCTTGAAACTAATATAAGGAGTAAGCGTACACATGCTAGTGTATCCGCTCTATTAATGTCCAGTCTCAATGGAACTATGACTAGGGATATTTAGACTATTCATAGTAACACGTATGTGCAGTTCTCACTCCACATAGCTCCTATTATGTCCTTGCACTTTTATGCTATGAATTAGTCATGGACTTTGTTTCATCAATGCGCATATACGTATCCAAATATATGCGATACCAACGAGATACAATTAAAAAGAAGCACTGATAGATAATAAATGCCTTTGATTATTATTAATAATTCAAAAGTATTTGTACATTATAACTAATAAAGACATATCGCCCTAATTGCCTCTAAGGCATACATCATGTCTAACACTATAAAGCAAGGTTGGTTAAAAAAGGTTATAGTAAAAAAGAAGGCATTATGATGAAACCTTTTCATCAGTGGCTATGCTAAAGTCTATCAAAATACTCCTTTCCATCACAGCTCATTACGACTATGAGATCTGGCAGATGGATGTGAAAATAGCATTCCTTAATAGGAATCTGGATAGGGATGTGTAAACAATACCCGAGGGTTTGACATCCAAGTATAGCTCGATGGTATGCAAGTTGTAGAAGTTCATTTACGGACTTAAGCAAGCATCAAATAGTTAGAATATTAAGTTTGATGAGATAATCTGAGAAATTGGTTTTGTGTCAAATGCTAATGAACCATGTGTATATAAGAAGGCTAGTGGGAGTGCGATCATTTTCCTTGTATTATATATCGATGACATATTACTGATAGGAAACGATATTCCTTTTCTTCAGATAGTGAAGTCATGGTGTCAAAGAAGTTCTCTATGAAAGACCTTGGAAAAGCAGCTTTTATACTTGGTATAAAGATCTACCGAGATAAATCCAAAAAGCTGCTAGGTCTTTCTCAAAGTACATAAATAGACAAGGTTTTGGCTAGATTTAACCTTGAGCAGTCAAGAAAGGGTTATCTCCCAATGTCTCACGGGATTAACCATTCTAAATCTGATGTTCGAGAACATAAGAGGAGAGACTACGCATGAATGGAATACCCTATGCCTCAGCGATAGGATCCATCATATATGCTATGGTATGCACTCGGCCTGACGTCTCACATGCGTTGAGCGTCACGAGCAGATTTCAATCTGACCCAGGTGAGAAGCACTAGATGTCCGTTAAAACTATCCTTAAGTACTTAAGTAGGACTAAGGATATGTTTTTGATATATGGAGAAGGTGATCTCTCTATGAAGGGATACACTAACACGAGTTTTCAATCTGATAGAGATGATTACAAGTCCAAGTTAGGATATGTGTTTATGTTAAATGAAGGGTAGTTGTTTGGAAAAGTTTCAAATAAGATACGATTGCCGATTCAACCACTGAATCTGAGTATATAGTTGAGTCAAAGGAAGCTAAGCAAGGTATCTAGTTAAAGAGATTTATTGGTGATCTCTGTGTGGTGTCTAGCATTGTAAATCCAATAGCGGTCTATTGCGATAAAAATGGGCTATTGCTTAGGCAAAAGAACCATGGTCTCGTCAAACAAATGGACATGTACTCAAAAAATACCATCTCATTCAAGAGATAGTATCTAGAAAATATATAAGCTTAGAATACATCCCAACGGATCAAAATATAGCGGATGGGCTAACAAAACCATTGACTCAGGTTAAGCATGACTAGCATGTTAACGAGTATAGCATGAAGCACATGGACAATTGGCTCTAGTGTAAGTCGGAGATTATTAGACATGACATATGCCCTAGAGGCAATTAGGGTGATATATCTTAATTAATTATAATGCACAAATGGTTTAAAATTATCATTATTAATAATAAAGGCATCTTTGTTATTTATTAATGTTTTGTTCAATTTAT
>CATIWQ010276066.1:0-10691 GCA_949673415.1 Euphorbia schlechtendalii | reverse complement strand
TATATATATATATAGGAAACATAAGAGATTTAAGGCTCAATGGAGTTTTTCAACACCTTGACTTCATTTTCATGGATGAAATCTAACTTAACAACTTTTTGGATGTAAGCATCAATCAACTCAAGTTTCATGCATATATCTTCATCCATTGGCTATTTATCAGCCTTATCCATGTTAAATTCAATAATATCGTCACCTATCCTTAACTTGATTTTGCCTTACGACAATCTATCAATGCTTTGCCAGTATGCATAAAAGGTCTTCCTAAGATTATAGGACATTTTTCATCATATGCAAAATCTAGCACAACAAAGTCTGTTGGAAAAACTAATTTATCCACTTTAACTGGTACATCTTCTATTATGCCATAAGGATGTTTAATAGACTAGTCGACCAATTGCAAGACCATATTTGTCCATTTAACTTCATCATCAAGCTTCAACTCTTTGAAGATCGATAAAGGAATAAGATTTATACTAGCCTCAAGATCACATAAACATTTTGGAAAAGAAATGTTTCCAAGTTTACATGATATTTTGAAACTTCCCAGATCTTTAAGTTTAGTGGGCATTGTAGCAGTTATTATTTTGCTACAATCTTCAGTTAAAGATACTTTCGATATTCCTTCCAAACTATGCTTACGAGATAAAAGTTCTTTAATAAATTTATCGTAGTTTGGAATCTGTGTAATGGCTTTAATGAATGAAAGATTAATTTCTAGAACTTTCAGTTTTTTCATGAACTCAATGAATTATTCATCCTCATTCTTCTTCTTCATTCTTTATGGAAATGGTGGTTGAGGGGGATTAACCTTTCCGGATTTAGGTTGTTCATCAACTCCTGCTTTATCATTTGATTTACTCGGATAATCATCCGACACTTCAACAACATCATTAGCAAGCATACCCAAAGGATTTGGGTTATCTAGTTATTTACCACTACGAAGGGCTATAGCATGCACATTTTCCTTAGGATTTCCTTCTGTGCTACTAGGTAAATGGCCTTTTCCTCTAGATGGAATAGCACTCTCTAATTGACCAACCAGCATATCCAAATTATGAATGGAAGATGATTGATTTTTAAACATTTGATCCATCTTATTCTCTAACCCTTTGTAACATTCTTCAGACTCTGGTTGCTTATTACAAACTCCTTCCAGAAATTTGTCTAATTTACTTGTTAATTGCCCTATTCTATCAGTATTCTGATAATTCTTTTGTTGATTATCCCCATACTTCCAATTAGAACTATTATAATTATTTCCATTATTGCCATAAGAATTCCCTTGACTTTAAACATAACTTAATTGCTCCCCTACACATGGGTTAAAGTTATACTCAAAAGTAGTGTGTCCTATTTTTCCACAATTTTCACATGTCAAAGGGTTACTCTTACTTATATGCATATTATCTATCTTATGAGATAATGCAGATATTTGTGCTTGCATAATAGAAATAGGGTCTAATTCGTTGACTTTTTTAACTGAACTAGAAGATGTAGATACAGCATTCGAATGAGTAGGAATAATAGTACTTACTTGTGTTCTCTCCACTGGCCACATACTATTGTTATTTTCCATATCTTCCAAAAGATCAAAGGCTTCTTGACTAGTTTTCTTCATAAGAGATCCCGCAGCCATAACATCAATTGCTCCTCTTGTTGCATGATTTATTCCATTATAGAAAGTCTGCAGATTCACATTCTGAGGTAAACCTTGATGAGGATAAACTCACTGAAGTTCCTTATAACGTTCCCAGGCTTCGTACAAGGAATCACTATCCTTTTGGGTAAAAGAAGTGATTTCTTTAATGAGTCTTACTGTTTTGGCTAAAGGGAAATATTTAGTTAGAAATGCTTGGGCTAATTGATTCCAAGTGGTGATTGAATTTGGAGGTAATGAATTCAACCAAACTTTCACTTTATCACGGAGCGTAAATGGAAATAAGCAAAGTTTAACTACTTCATCAGGAACATTGTTCATTTTGAAAGTGTCACAGAATTCTAGAAAGTTTGCAATGTGAGCATTTGGATTTTCATTAGGTAGACCATAATATTGCACATTATTGCTGATCATTTGAAGCAATGCTGGTTTGATTTCAAACTGATTTGCATTAATGGGTGGCCTAGCAATTCCCTGATTGTTACCATTGATGGTTGGAACAACATAATCCATGAGTCTTGGTTGAGGTTGATCGGCATTTTGCTCTTCTTCAGCCATCCTTCTTTGTTTATTTCTCCATTTCCTTGTCCTACCAAATCATTCTATTTCTGATTTGAAAGACACCAAACTTTCTCCCGAACTATGCGTACTTGGCATGCACATGCTAGAAAGAAAACTCAATGAATAAGCAAGAAAAATATGTTAATAATAAAATATAAATACTTAAAAACTAAAAACAAAAATAAAAATAAAAATAAATCTAATTGACATATAATATAAATATAACTGCCCGTTCTCCGGTAATTCGATCTCTAGAATGCACTTTCCTTCCTCGGCAACGGTGCCAAAAATTGATCGTAAGGTTTTGACTTTACTAATTTAGAGGGCTTATATTCAGTGATGAAGCCAAAAACCTTATTCCCCACTTCTCTACCAATAAGATAAAAGTTCAAAGTACAAACAGGTGTTGTTAATACCGCTTATCTAAATAGAAAAATGGTGACCACTGCAAGTATACAATTTCGATGTAGTTTTAAAAGATATCGATCCCACAAGGAAGGGATTTGGTTCTATAGACCAACTAAAGTTATAGGGTAAACAAAAATAGGTACTTTTGATTGGAGGGTTTCGATGATAGATAGATGAATAGATAGATGTATGAACAGACTAGAGAAGATGTAAAATATATAGATATTCCCTAAGAACAAGTTTAGAAGAGAAAAATATGCAAAATCATCAAGAAGATTTCGTACACTAAATAACTTCAACAAATAAGGTTCTAAATGCCCTCATATTGAATAATTCACCGTAAATCAACATGAGATGACTTTTCAAAGCCTAGGGTAAATGAATTATGACACTTATAAGAACCTAGATGACAATATTAATATGCTTAGTACGGATCACTCTCACAAAAATGTTGGCTCACTAAACAGATTTATAATCACAGATCTAGTGACTATACACAATCTTGTTAACCCCGAAATCACTCTTAAAGTTAACTCGAAAGCATATAACTTGATTAATATAAATGACGCAAGACGAAATACTTGTTATAACACAGACATATCATAAACTTCGAAATAGAAAGTATAAGCAGAAATCAAAGTAACGTTGTTAGGTATGCAAGTGAAAGCTAAAGTTGATCAAACCGTATCCACTCTTTAATGGGAGTCATCAATTCCCGCAATACCTGCGTCTACTTTGAATTCGGTCTCGACTCGTACAGAACCTTCGCTAGGATGCTATTTGTTGTGAATTTCGAATAAAAGAATCTTGAAGAACGAAAAATTTTTATTGATAAGTGCTTTGCAATTACACTCATACAACAAACGCTCAAATTTGTGTAAAAATTTAATGATCAAAATAGGAATCGAATCACTTATACATTTTTCTCTAAGACTTTGAATGTAGCGAAATCTAGATATTTTCACTCTCTATCTATACACGCATACTATCATTCAATGCCTTCTATTCATGCGAAAACACCATATATCATGAAATTGAGTGGTCTTGAACCCTATTTATAGAGTGTGAAGGGTTGCGTCTATCCAAATGAAGAGTCGTGTCCATTGGCAAAGAGTTGCATCACTTCAATATGATTGGATGCAAAGATTCATCCTCATCTACAATGGAAAGGCACCTTTTCATGATTGGTTGACTTCCAAAAGGTGTCTTTTCAGTTAGTAGTTGATAGCGGTTGATCATTGTTATCTGGCGGTTGGTAGTTGATAAGAGATACAAATAACCGTCACAAGTTGCGATCATGAATTACATGTCACGATCATGACTAATGGTTGACAACTTTCTATTTTGAAGAATAACAAGTCGTGACCGTTAATGGGTGTCACGACCGTGAATTGCGATTTTCTTCAAAATTCTTCTTGCAACTTTACTAATCTTCGACATCTTCAATCCTATGCCAAATCCTTGTGTTCCACGCCTCTTTTTGCACCTTTTCACTCTTTTTACATATAATTCCACTTTTGATCATTTTACTCCCAAGATTTACCTAGTTTCTGCATTTGCATAAAAAATAACTACATACCACCTAAAATCTTTTATATGAAGTATAAAATGAAACAAAACCATATCATTTTATGATTGAAAATGTCATGATGATAAATGTAAATATACACTTATCAGCATCCATAGCCTTTCATTATAACCCCCGCTATAGTAGGTCAAGCCATAACTGTTGGTTACTCAATAAAGTAATTGAACATGCATAGGTTGCAAGGCGGAAATTCAAAAACTTAAAATTAACTTGAGGATCTCCTAAGCATGCCATGATTGATATAATCTAGGTTAAACTATTCTATAGATGCTTTTAGGTTTATAAAACATATAAAAGAAACCTAGCAACTAAAGATTAAAGCATTACCAGTTGATGCGTGCTTAATCTCTCTTTTGGTAGCGGTATTCCCTTTTCGCAATTCCAATGGCACAAGCTTTCAAACTAGGAGAGCCTCTATGACTTGATCCACACGGATCTTCACCAACCAAAGCCTCAAAGAGGTAGAACCCGTCGATTGATAGCAGTTGCTAGACTACTCGTAAATCAAACCGAAAATCAAAATTGAAAGCTCACTTAAACTTTGAGCCTTTTAGAAGAGGAGAATATAAATCAGAGAGAAAACAAGCTCAAAGCTTTTTTATGTGTATGAATTAATGAGGCTTTGAAGCCTATTTTTAGGGAAAAAGGGAGAGTGATCGACTCCCCCTAAAACTCTAGATGGGATGGGATAAATCCCATCCCATGTGTAGCGAGTCAACTACGCAGGTATAGATACCTGCGGGTTAACCGGCGGCTGCCACAAGGCAAGCCCTAGCAGGCTTGCCTTATGCTGCAAGTTGCGGCTTGCTAGCTTGCGCGCAGCCCATGCTAGGTGCAAGCGCTGCCTTGTGGCAACGCTCATGGTGTGCAGCCCATAAGCCCATTGGGTCATGGGGTAGCCGCGCAGGCCCCACTTTGGATAACCCATGTTCAATTTGGGGCCCACTAGCAATGGGAAAGTTTCCTTACTCGCTACATGCAACCTTTTCCCTGTCTTTTCATTATTTTTATTAATTATTAATTTGATTTAATCAATTAATAATTCTTCTCACTGCTTCTCAACTTGCATTTTCAGTACAGACCCAGTCCATAGGTTATTTACATGATCCGATAAAGACCCAAAGTGTCTGACCTCATAGAATCCCAAAGTATAGAGTCGCTAGAGGTTAACCTAAACTTGACTTCCTATTCAGGAACCTTTAGGCTCAGTGTTCTAGACCTTTTATGGAACTTGATAGCTCTAGATGATCAAATGGGCTTTTTAGCAAGGGTGTATGATCCCCTAATACTTGGAACATCACGTGCCTGTTGCGTGATCCGATTTTACAGTAGTAACCAGTACAATACACTTCTTCCATCAGGTTAAGTAACATCCAGTTTATTGAGCTTGGATTAAATGTCAGCTCATGTAATAGCCGTAATTATCCTTGAATTAGACTTGTTCACGAAGCACACCACATAGCAGTTTTGTATCTTGATCGATTGGAAACCTATTCCATCAATTATATACTTTGATCAGAGTTTTATGAGTGTATCACTTCAATAAGGAGCCCTAAGGTACATCTCTATTATATTATTACATCAGGAGCGATGGATCCCATATTGACTACACAGCTTACCAACATGTGATCATCGCTATACCCCGTAATCACCCCTATCATCCTGATCGTAGGGTATGAATAAGTATGACCCAAAGTATAGCAACTCCTATATAAGTTAACCGGTATCTCAGGTCTGAGGGTACTCATACTACTACTGTAATAAGATATGATACCAACACATGGATATAGTTATTTTCAAGTGTCTATCTTATGATTGTCTCCAATATATTACCCGAATACATTCATGTGTTAACTAAAGGTACCACCTCCAGCTCGTGAGATCGATTGCTTGGAACTAATCCAAAGAGTAAGCCTACACATGCTAGTCTATCTACACCATTGATGTCTAGTCTCAATGAAACTACGACTAGGGATATTTAGACTATTCATAAACACATATGTGCAGTTCTCACTCCACATAGCTCCCACTATGTCCTTGAACTTTTACGCTATGAATTAGTCATGGACTTTGTTTCATCAATGCACATATACATATTCAAACATATATGATACCAGCGAGATACAATAAATAGAAAGCTTTGATAAGTAACAAAGATGCCTTTGATTATTATTAATAATTTGAAACTATTTGTACGTTATAGCTAATAAAGACATATCGCCCTAATTGCCACTAGGGCATACATTATATCTAACAATCTACCACTTACACTAGAGCCAATCGACCATGTGCTTTATACCATACTCGTTAACATGCTAGTCATGCTTAACCTGAGTCAATGGTTTTGTTAGCCCATATGCTAGATTCTGATCCGTTGGGATGTCTTCTAAAATTATATCTTTTCTGGCTACCACCTCATTTACGAGATGATATTTTCTGAGTATATGTTCGTTTCTATGATGAGACCGTGGTTCCTTTGCCTGAGCAATAGCCCCATTGTTATCTCAACAGACCGCTATCGGATTTACAATGCTGGACACCACACCGAGATCACTAATAAATCTCTTAAGCCATATGGCTTGCTTAGCTGCTTCTCAAGTAGCTAAATACTCAAATTCTGTGTTTGAATCGGCAATTGTATCCTATTTAAAACTCTTCCAAACAACTGCCCCTCCATTAAACATAAACACATAACCTGACTAGAATTTATAATCATCGCTGTCAAATTGAAAACTCGAATCGGTGTATCCCTTTAAAGTGAGATCACCTTCTCCATATACTAAAAACATATCCTTAATCCTGCGTAAGTACTTGAGGATAGTTTTAATGGTAGTCCAGTGCTTCTCACCTAGATCAGATTGAAATCTTCTTGTGACGCTCAATGCCTGAGAGGTGTCAGGCCGAGTGCATACCATAGCATACATGATAGACCCTACCGCTGAGGCATAGGGTATTCCATTCATGCGCAGTCTCTCTTCTTGTGTTCTCGGACACTCAGATTTAGAAAGGTTAATCCGTGAAACATCGGGAGATAACCCTTTCCTTACTGCTCAAGGTTAAATCTAGCCAAAACCTTATATATGTATGTACTTTGTGAAAGACCTAGCAGCCTTTTAGATCTATCCCGGTAAATTTTAATACCAAGTATAAAAGCTGCTTCTCCAAGGTCTTTAATGGAGAACTTCTTTGACAACCACGTCTTAACTGTTTGAAGAAAAGGAATATTATTTCCTATTAATAACATGCCATCGACATTTGATACAAGGAAAACAATCAAACTCCCACTAGCCATTTTATATACACAGGGTTCATTAGAATTTGATGCAAAACCGAATTTTTGGAATGTCTCATCAAACCTAATATTCCAACTCCTCGATGCTTGCTTAAGTCCATAAATGGACTTCTGCAACTTGCATGCTGATCACAAGGTTTTGACTATACTAATTTAGATGGACTTATATTCGGTGATGAAGCCAAAAACCTTATTCCCCACTTTTCTACCAATAAGTTAAAAGTTCAAAATACGAATAGGTGTTGTCAATACCGTTTATCAAAATAGAAAAATGGTGACCATTGCAAGTATACAATTTTGATGTAGTTTTAAAAGATATTGATCCCACAGGGAAGGAATTGGGTTCTAAAGACCAACTAGAGTTACGGACGTTACAAAATAAGATAATTTATAGGGTTTGGATGTTTTGGTTGATAGACAGATGAATAGACAGATGCATGAACAGACTAGAGAAAATGTAAAATATATAGATATTTTCTAAGAACAAGTTTAGTAGAGAAACATGCAAAATCATCAAGAATATTTCGTACACTAAATAACTTCAACAAATATGGTTCTAGATGGCCTAATATTAAATAATTCACTACAGAGCAACACATGATATGACTTTTATAAATCTAGGGTAAACGAATTATGACACTTATAAGAACCTGGATAACTATAATACTATGCTTAGTACAGGTCGCTCTCACATTGCCATATTTAGCAAGTTACCATTCTAAAAATGTTGGCTCACTAAACAGCGTTATAATCACAAATCCAATGACTATACACAATCGTATTAACCTCAAAATCACTCTTACAGTTAACTCGAAAGCATATAACTTGATTAATATAAATAACGCAAGATGAAATACTCGTTATGACACATAGACATATCATAAACTTCAAAATAGAAAGTATAAGAAGAAAACAAAGTAAAGTTGTCAGGTATGCAAGTGAAAGCTAAATTTGATCAACCGTATCCACTCTTTAATGGGAGTCATCAATTCCTGCAATTCCTGAGTCAACTTTGAATTCGGTCTCGAATCGTACAGAACCTCCTCTAGGATGCTATTCTTTGTGAATTTTGAATAAAAGAATGTTGAAGAATGAAAACTTTTATTGATAAGTGCTTTGAAATTACACTCATACAACAAACGCTTGAATTTGTGTAGAAATATAGTGATCGAAATAGGAATCGAATCACATATACATTTTTTGCACTAAGGCTTTGAACATAGCGAAATCTAGATATTTTCACTCTCCATCTATGCACTCATACTATCATTCAATGCCTACTACCTATTACCCATGCCACAACACACGAAATTGGTTGAGTTTTTAACCCTATTTATAGAGCATGAAGGGTTGCATCTATCCAAACGAAGAGTCGTGTCCATTGACGAAGAGTTGCATCACTTCATTGGGATTGGGTGCAAATTCTTATCATTATCCACAATGGAAAGGCACATTTTCATGATTGGTTGACTTTCAAAAGGTGTCTTTTCGGTTGGCAGTTGATGGCGGTTGATCTTTGTTATCTAGCGGTTGGTAGTTGAAAAGAGATAACAAATAACCATCACAAGTCGTGATCGCAAATCACATGTCGCAATCGTGAATAAAGATTTATAACTTTCTACTTATGAAGAGTAACAAGTCACGAATGCGAATGGTTGTCACGATCGTGACATGTCTTTTTCCTCATGTTTCTTCTTTGCAACTTTGACAATCTTTGACAACTTCGATCCTAAGCCAAATCCTTGTATTCCACGCATCTTTTTGCACCTTATTCACTCTTTTTCCATAGAATTCCACTTTTGATCATTTTACTCCCAAGATTCACCTAGTTTCTGCATTTGCATCAAAAATAACTACATACCACATGAAATCTTTTATATGAAGTATAAAATGAAACAAAACCATATAGTTTTATGATTGAAAATGTCATGATAATAAGTGTAATTATACACTTATCACACCCCCACACTTAACTTTTACCTTATCCTCAAGGTAAACACAACAGAAGTGTATAAAATAGTAATTTAAGTTCGTACCTCATTTGGTGAAAGACTATCGTAGTGAGTACCACATTCCCACATTGCATAAAATTCAAGTAAAAGTTTGAAATTTTCAACAAATTAGTAATTTACAATTTATATAGTCCAGTTGCATACCTTTGCTCTTAATGGAGGGTCAACCGAATTGCGTCTTCATATAAGTGTTATATGCTCACTCAAAAATTTCATTCTCTCAAGTATAGTATA
Organism: Euphorbia schlechtendalii; assembly: GCA_949673415.1. Taxonomy (NCBI): domain Eukaryota; kingdom Viridiplantae; phylum Streptophyta; class Magnoliopsida; order Malpighiales; family Euphorbiaceae; genus Euphorbia; species Euphorbia schlechtendalii. The sequence continues at coordinate 936 of CATIWQ010276066.1, read as the reverse complement.
AAGTATAAAGGACAAAGGGAGCAAACTTTGGAAAGTTTGATCTCAAGGCATTTTTAGGTAACCTAGGATGCTAAAAACACTCTTAGTGGTTGCATTTTATGCTCCATACCACTTTCCCCTTTTTTTAGTGGTTGCATTTTATGCTCCATACCACTTTCTCTCTTTTTTTTCTTTTAAGCATATGTTTTTGAAGTACAGATTTGTACTTTGCACCCATTTTTCATGATATGCTACTTTTTCTTTTTTCACTCATTGAATAATTGCAGTTTCTGCTCCGTACCATTCCTCACCTTTTGCATAACTCATTGGTTATCCTCTATTTCTTTTGATTTTTCACTCTTAATACCCTCATCCTTTTTATTGATCACTTTCAAACTATTATGGCTATAGTTTCCCAACTCTTTAAACACACTCAATACTTATAGGACGTATTCGAGAATTGCATATAAAACTCATAGTAAGAATACTACTAGATATTACTCCACTCAAAACTTATCGATAGCATTAAACTAAAACTACATAACTTATACTAATTCATGTTGCAGTTAAATATACGTCGAAAGTTACTTGGAATGTTGCTTTTGAATGTTACTCACAACTCATCCTTGCCAAATGCTAAATGTTGTGCCAAAACGCTCACACTCTCAACGTGTGGTCATACTCGAAACATTTTGTTCGAAATATGCACTAACATCAAACTTGAAATACCTAACACTCACAATAACCTTGGAACATATGTTAGTATAGTATAGGTATGGATAATGTATAAATAACACGAAATCAAGAAAATTTTCGTTCTTCAATTTTTTTTATTTATTTGATTTTTTTGGATTTTTAGGGATTTTATACATATGCCCCCCACACTAAAGAACACAATGTCCTCATTGTGAGAGATTTTACTAAAAATGAAAATCTGAAAACTAAAAACAAACAACT
>CATIWQ010276043.1:0-10487 GCA_949673415.1 Euphorbia schlechtendalii | reverse complement strand
GACCCGAATCTCTGTGTCTTGGTGGGCCGTCCCCCGGACGTTAAGCCTCACAGGACTCTAATTCCTGGAAAGAGCTAATCCAGGTGGCGACTCCACACTAAGAGACGGCGGATTCGGGTTCGGACCGATCTTAAACGTTTTCGTCTTTTTCTCTTTCAAACCTTTTTTTTTCGGGTCCCAGACCCGGTGCTTTTCCTTCATCTGTTTTCAAAACACCCCGGTGGACCGCGCCTATGATTTCCGCGCGCTTTCGGCCCACCGCTCCGTGTCGCCCGCTCACACCAGTTAGCAGTCCATTTCCCAATTTTGCTCCTCCTAGCTTTAACTCTTAATAGACAAGACCTTATAGCACTACTGCCCCTACCCTATTCCACGCAGGAATGAGTCACCCAGCGGGCCAGTACTTGTTAGGCCCTCATTCGACAGGCGCGCCAAGCTTTGTCATTGGCTCCGGAGGCATGGAATTTACTCATGGCCAGCCTCACCCACCACTTGTTACCTTCGCTCATCTTTATCAGCCCGGATTTCCCTACTACAGCGAGGGCACATTGCCTCACGGTCAAGAACTAAACATAGCGAAACTTTGGCAACAATTCTTAGCCACCTATGCTCATCAGTTCTCTAGCCTCCTAGCCACTACCCAACACTTTCGGTGGTGCATGAAGAAGGTTGGCTTCCTGATAACTTTATCATGCTAGAGTTGGTGAATTATAAGGGAGAGGGGGACCCAAGATCCCATCTGGAAAATTATCAGATGGTGATGAGGGCTAAGAGGATTTTGGATAGGATGTTAGCCATATTGTTCATCATCACCCTATGCCAGCCGATTAACGAATGATATAACAACTTGCCCCCAGAAGTTTCGGGAAATTGGGAACGCTTATCAAAGGCATTGGTGGAACAATACAAATTTAACTCCTGAATGAAAATGATGATGCAGAATCTGGAAGCTGTTAAATAGATGCCCGGTGAACTATTGAAGCCCTACTATGACCGATGGATGAAAATTCAGGTGCTGTTAAATGACCGCCTCAACCTATTCGATATGATTGTGAAACTCTTAGATGGTGCCTTACCAGCATATAGAATCCATCTGGGCATGGGCTCTTTCACATCCTACAATGATGTGTTCGAGAAAGCTAAAAAGCTAGAGAGGATTGAGGCCATGAAAGCGGTAGGAGCTCCACTTATCAGCACCCACCTCCTCCCAGTCAAAGGGGAAGTAAGTGATGGTGCAAGTACTGCAAACAGAGACGGTGGCATCTATACGCCTACAGAAGGAAGAATATCACATGATCTCTCCCTACTCCTCTAACTTGGGATTCCTTTTCACCAAATTGAGGGAGTTGAAGAAGTGGGAGAGCATGAAGCCCTGGGCTCCCCCCAAACCAGAGGAAAAGAATAATTTCTACCACTACCACGTAGTGGCCGACCACGATACTAACAATTGCAAAGACCACTTGAGGACTATCTGTAAGTTGATAGAGGATCGGGTGATAGAAGAGCCCGGATTAAAGCCCAGTAATGAATAACCCCCTTCCTCAGTTTGAAGATAAGGTGGGGATGATAGACTCAGGAATGGAAGGAGAGGTAGTTTGGTAATGCCTGGAGAAAGAGTAGAAGAATCCGTAATGATGGTCGGATTAAGAATCGATCCCCATCACTTGAGTACAAACCTGTAATTGGGAAAGAGCTCGTATAGCTTGGAGAAGATTGAAAGTTGTTACTGCTTGAAGTTCAGGTTGTGCGGGATGTCCATATACGACTACCAGGATGCCTTGAGTTTCCATGTTTTCAAATACGAGACCCTCATAAGAGCTCAAGGTCTCTCGGATGATATGTTAGCAACCTTGTTCTCGTGTTTATTATCGAGAATAGTAGGAGATTAGGGGTAATTTGCATCGGATCTCTCATGGTTTCAAGCGAGATATCTTATAAATGGAGATGCCCGAGGCTAACATGAGAGATTTGGCAACCTGCATCCAAGATGAGGATAAGATGTTCAAGGAGTATAACTGGCAATGGATGTCCCATTCAAGTGGCGATCAAGGAGAAATCGGAGAGGATCGTGTTAATGGGGATGTTGATTATGGAGCGCAGCACGAATTCCACCACCGCCTCAACTCACGCGAATATGCAAACTTCGAGGAACTTATTAAGGTGGCGTTGAAGATAGAAATGGAATTTTGAAGTTTACTACCAGAGGTTATGATGATAGGGTTAGGCATACCATCTGGCCACGTGTTTAACATGATATACCAGTAAAACCAAGGAAAGGGCTCGACCCAACCAAGTCAAGATAGAGGAACAAGCATCGTTGCTTGTTTTCATACCTCTGGGGCTTACTCAAGTCCTGTATATAGCCTGTGTGGAATGCCTATATACAACAAAAGGGATTCACCCGCCTTTCACGTTCTCAAATTCGAGACCTTCATGAGAGAGCAAGGGTTCCTCGATTCCAAACTAGCTAGGCTAATCTTATGCTCATTGTCCAAGGCTATGGGAGAATGGTATGGGAATCAACAAGGGATATTGAGGCAAGAATGGAGGCGCATCTCTGAAGCCTTCATTAAAGACTTCGTGCATATGTAAAGACCCAAACCCACCTTGAGGGAGCTAATGGCTTGCGTTCAAAATAATTACAAGTCCTTCAAGAATTATACCTAGCGCTGGATGAATATTCAATTCCGCATACAGTATGGACTAGAAAAGAACATCTTGGTACAGATGTTAATCAACGGGGCCAAACATTCGTATAGACAATGTCTCGATCCGAAGGAGCTCGGTACTTTTGAAAGTCTGTTCGACATGGTTATAAGATTAGACTGGTTTTTCAAGGAATCGGGGTAGTAAATTAATATGGTAGGATCAAGCATAGCATCAGACCAAGTAATAGAAATGATCACTAAAGCTAATCCTAGTAGGGCCCCAATTGTTGAAAGTATGGTTGAAAGGCAAATCGTTCAAGGAACTCTCGCAAATTCCCTCGATAGAAAAGAAACGCTGGTGGATGTCAAAGGAGGGTCGACCCTTAATAAAGGAAGAGTGGCCATCAAGTGTGAAAGTGAGGCCTTAGGGGAATTCATAATGATGATCGGTTCCAGCAGCAACTCTGGCGAGCCATTGCCTGACTAGAAGAGGGGTAAAGGGCTTTGGGAATCCCTGGAACATCACCATGCTCAAACTCCCAGGTTAATTTTTATGGGATGCCCATTTTCTAAGATAGTGGCACGCCATCCTTTCACTTGGCGAAGTTCGACACTCTTATGCGGGCCCAGGGGTTCTTGATGAAAAGATATCCATCTTCTTCCTTATTCGTTAACGGGTGTGTCTAGTGATTGGTATATGAACTAACCAGAGGTGGTCAAGAAAGACTGGAGAAGCATATCTAGGGCCTTTAAAAGAGACTTCGTGCATAAAGAGAAGCAGTATATGGAATTAAGGGAACTTTCGACATGTCAACTAGGGGAGTACGAACCCTTTTGGGAATACGCCCACTGGTGGATAGCGATACAAGTGTTGATTAAGAGGAAGCCTTCTGAAGCAATCCTAATAAGATTGATGACTGAGGGAGCCTACCCAAAATGTCGAAATCATCTTACTGCCCATCGCTTCACAAATTTCGAGGAGTTACTTTGTAGGGGCCACATGTTGAATCAGATAATCCATGAGGTAGAAGATGAAGTCCTCATGATGGGAACGGGAACACCCACTTGCCCCATTTTCAAAATAATCTCACAATCCAACCCCGTGATAAGTGACATGGGATCCAGCATTGCAAACTCGGACAGAGCTCTTGAGCCCTTCAACTTATTCCATTCTCTCAAGGAGGTGGGAGACGTGATAAAAGTTGACAATAACCAGAATGCGAAGCTGATAGATTTGGATGCCTACGTACTCCGATCGAGGAGAAAGAACAAGCAAGACATGGTTGGTCTAGTAGAGGGAGAAACCATCATATACGGAGCCAAGCCAATAAACCTGGATGATTACTAGCTTCGAAAGCCTAAGTAGGTCCGGGAGGGGCTCAATATCCATGAGATACTCATAGAAACCTGGGTCATTGAGAATGGGATCCTACGGATCACTCATAGTGGGGAAGTGTTCAAATCGAAGAATCTCGTCTAGCTACGAGACTCGACCGCCTAAGAAATCACCGAAAACTTTGTCGAACAACCGCTTCCCCCAGCTATGGAGGAGGATGACCTAGATATTGACCCTTTGGTGCACCAATTAAAGGGAACACAGACCAAATACAACATATGGCAACTACTACGCTTCTCTATAGCCCATCAGAGGGGATTAGTCCAGCAGCCAATGGAAATGGATGCAACTCCAAGAACTTTTGTCATAGAGATGTGCATAGAAATCTAAGAAGGCATCCCAACAAAGAAATTCTAGACTATTTCTTTTGACGACTTAGACTTGCCCCCCGAGAACAAGAATCACAACCGAGCACTCTTTATCAGGGTGAACATACTGGATAGGTGTATCCCATGTATTATGGTCGATGATGACTCTGCCTTAAATCTATACCCTTTAAAAGTTCTTTCGCATCTCGGAATGAATGAAAGCATGATTGAAAGGTCTGAAATGGTGATCCGGGCTTATGATGACTCTAGAAGGGGAGTAATGGGCACCTTTACTATGGAGGTAATGGTGAACGGTATGGCTTCTCAAATCAAGTTCATTGTACTTGACATCCTAGTTTCTTACTCCTTGCTCTTGGGAAGGCCATGGATACATACTCTGGGGGCTGTCCCATCACCCTCCACCAGAAGATCAAACTAATATACTAAGGGGAGCTGGTAACCATTGAGGCTGACAAGGAGTCTGTTATGGCGGTGATAATTTTTACCGAGGAGGAATTCCGTGGGCTTAAGATTGCCATGTTGATCGATGGGAGGAAGAAAGGGCAGATTCCCGTTGGATATTGCCATTTCTCTCAAGGGCTTAAGAAGATCATGAAGTGCCAAGGATATGTACCTGGCAAAGGCTTTGGGAAATACCACCAAGGCGTAACTAAAGCCGTCAATCCTATCTCACTGGTACCTAAATTTGGTCTTGGCTTTACACTCAAGAGTAAGATCTACAAGCATAAGAAGCCTCTCTTCTACAACATGGTGAGTGTATGCGAAATAGAGGGGAAGAAGTAATATAGGGGAGAGGCTGAACCCTTGATCACGAGTGGCAGAGAATTCCCTGGTTTTGAGATCTTTAATGATGTGTTCAACTTTGAGAATGACCTTCTAGTCACCGTAATCACTAATGATGAGCCTATTGCACAGGCTAGCCAACTGGATCCTCTAGTCCCGATGGTGAGCTCGGCCAGAGATAAGGGCAAAGCTAAGATGTTCCAAGAAGATGAGCTTGAACCTGAACCAAAACTTGACCATGAAGTCATCAGAGGAGTATTGGAAGCTATCACCAAGGTCCTGTCGGTACTCATGAAGACCAAGCAGATCAAAGGTGAAAGTTCAAGTGGTCGTTCCTTGATAGCGGTAATGAGGAAAATCATGGAGGCGATACGATAGATGAAGCTCCAACCCATGGAGGTAGAAGATCCAGTTTTTGTGCTGAAATCCACCCAAGTCCATGACAACATTCCCGAGGTGCCCCTCACCAAAGAAGACCCTCCGCCTGTGGAAGAGGAAAAAAATTATGTAATCTTTAACATATCGAACATTTATGATGTAAACAACTCAGCTTATGTGGCATTTAAATCAATGAATCCGAACTTTGCTTACTTATGTGATGTTTGGCCGGATGGCAACATACATTTTTCTGAACATAGGCATAATATTTTTAGCATACATGATGTATCATTACATTAAATCAATTTTGGTACAAACGAATCACCCAAAACGGTGACTATTTCTAAAAATTTGACTCCAAAGACGAAGGAAGAAATGACACAGATACGTAAACAACATGTGGTAGCATTCACATGGTCGTATGAAGACATACCCGGAGTTGACAGCGAAATCGCAGAGCCAGAATCCCCATCGACCTGCAATTCTAACTGGAGAAGAGAAAGCTACGAAGGCTACGACCTGAGTGGGTAGAGAAAGTCAAGATAGAGGTAGCTAAGAAGATAGAGGCCAAATTCTTGGAAGTGGTTGAATATCCTACTTAGCTGACCAACATTATCCCGGTGGCTAAGAAGGATTGAAAGGTTAGGGTATGTGTGGACTTCAAAGACCTAACTACGGCTTCACCAAAGGATGATTTCCGTTACCTCACATTGATGTCTTGGTAGACAGTGCTGCCAGGGCTGTTATGTACTCCTTCATGGATGGCTTCTACGGGTACAATGAAATCCTTATGGCCATAGAATACAAGATCAAGATAGCTTTCATCACAAAGTGGAGAGTTTTTTGTTACAAAGTGATGCCTTTCAGGTTAAAGAATGCTGGGGCAACCTACTAAAGAGCCTCTACTGCCTTATTGCATGATCTGATACATAAGGAGGTCAAAGTCTACATGGATGACATTTTAATGAAGTCAAACACTCGAGAAGAACATCCTGCGGTCCTAGATATGTTTTTGACTCGAATTGAGAAGTACAACCTCCGCCTAAACCCTAAAAAGTGTGTGTTTGGAGTGACATCTGGAAAGCTTCTTGGTCACATTGTCAGCCAATGGAGAATAGAGATGGATCAAGATACAAGCAACGCCATCAGGAGCATGCCGATTCTTAGAATGGAAAAGGAAGTATGATCCTTTCTAGGATCCCTCCAATATGTCAACAAGTTCATTACCCGACTCACTACCATTTGCAAGCCCATTTTCAAGCTACTAAAGAAGCAACAGCCGATTGTGTTGAATGAATAATGTCAAGTTGCATTCGACAAGATCAAGTGGTATTTGGTCAACCCACCGATATTGAAACCTCCTGTTGGGGGAAGCCCCTAATCCTTTACCTAGCTATTGAAGAATCCTCTGTGGGAGCAATGCTGGTATAGGAACATGAAGATTAATAGATCTAAGTAAGAAGTTGCTAGAACATGAGTCCAAGTACACATTGATGGAGAAGACTTGCACAACAATGGTATGGCTCACCAAGAAGTTGCTCCATTATTTCCAATCTTACAAAGTGGAGGTGGTAGCGAAGTTTGACCTAATGAAATACCTTTGTCACTCACCCAGCCTTGTTGGTAAACTCTCCAGGTGGCTACTATTATTATTTGAGTTCTACATCACGTATATAACCAGGAAAGTCATCAAAGGATGGGCCATGGATGAATTTCTCGCAAACCAAGCTTTGTATTTCGATTATGTCCAAGATCTTGAATTCCCAAACAAAAAGTTGACCATGGTGGAAGAATTACAACAAGAGTGGATGATGTACTTTGATAGCGCAATGAATCGAAATGGGCCAGGCTTAGGGGTGGTGTTGATAACCCCGCACAATGAGGTCATACCTTTATCTAAAAGGCTCAAATTCTAGGTCACCAACAATGGTGCTGAATACGAGGCATGCTTATTTGGGCTAGAAACACTACGAAAGGTCAAGACAAAGAGGGTCTCTATCATAGAGGACTCGACACTAGTCATTAACCATATCACCGGAGATTGGGAGATACGGGGAAGAATCTTTCAAAGCATACTTGGAGGCCATCTGGGGCAATTCTGCCAGGTTTGACAAGTGTGTCTTCCACCACGTACAGTGAGAGGAGAATCATATGAATGATTCCCTCGCCACCCTGGCATCCATGTGGGAGGGACCCCAAGCCCAACTGATCAAACCAGTCATCCTGCAGTTCGTAAAGAAGCCTTATTGCTATAGGATTGTCGCAACAGAAGATGACATAGTGACAGAATGTTTGTACTCAAACATTCTTAGCTACTTAAAGAATGGCCAGTACCCAGAGGGAGCATTTAACTCTGAATGCACCTCTCTTCGTTGATTGGCCTTCCAATTCCACCTGATTGATGGGGACTTGTTCAAACGGACTAGCGAAGGTTTGCTGCTACGTTACCTTATAGAGAAGGAAGCCCTTTTGGTAACTAGACGAATACACGTAGGAGACTGTGGCCCTCACAAGAATGGTGTCGCACTGGCCAAGAAGATAAAAAGACAGAGCTATTTCTAGACAACCATGATGGCAGATTATGTTGATGAAGTAAAAAAATGCCATGCCTACCAAATTTACGGGGACATCAACCATTTTCCTCCCACAGAACTTCATCATTTATCCACTCCTTGGCCATTCTCGACGTGGGGGTAGATATAATTGGAGAGATCCAACCTTCATCTACCAATGGACATAGGTTTATCGTGGTGGTAGTGGATAACTTCTAAAAGTTGGTGGAAGCTGAATCTTACACCAACTTCACTACCAAGAAATGGTTAAATTCATAGGAAAATACATATTCATGCTGTATGGGATGCCTCACCATATTGTATATGATAACGGAGTCCATTTTCAAGAGCAATGATAGAACTAATAAAGAGGTACGATGTGGAACATCATCATTTCTCCCCTTATAGGCCTCAATCATTTCTCCCCTTATAGGCCTCAAGCAACCAGAGTAGTGGAAGCAGCCAACAAGTCAATCAAGAAGATCTTGAGTAAGATGGTTGTCACCCATAAGGATTGGGCCGATAAATTCCCTTTGGCAGTTTGGGGGTATCGAACAAGTACCAAGTCACCGATGAATCAAACACTCTTTTCCTTAGTCTATGACATGGAGATAGTTTTACTAGTAGAACTAGAGATAGGATCTCTCAGAGTAGCCTTGGAAGAGTTGGACTGGGCCAGGGCTAAGTTCGAACAACTCAACATGATAGATGAGCATGGCTTGAAAGCTTTGGATCACCTACAAATGTACCAGCAAAGGATGGCTAGAGTATACAACAAAAGGGTCAAACATAAAAAACAACCGTTGAAGGTAGGAGACTTAGTCGTAAATCAGCTAAGGCCTTCGAATGTGGATGTCAGAGGAAAGTTTCGACCAAATTGGGAGCGACCATTCGTAATAAAAAGAGTCCTGGGCAAAGGAGTAGTGAAGATCATGGACATGGATGACAAAGAGTTTGCCAACCTGATTAACTAAGACAGGCTTAAGCGTTACCACATATAGGGTACAGACATCCTGTCGGTTGGTAAAATAGAGGACCATTTTTTGCAAAATAGCATGCTGGTTTGTATAAGCCAACTAATGACAAGAGTCAAATCTTTTGTACCTCAGATGTTTTTATTAATGAAAATGTCATTTATGCTTAATATTATGAATGTGTCCATTTAAATATACATGCATGACAATGGTAATCATCACGTAAGTAAAATAACATGAGCTTTAGGATTAGCAAAGCATAGTTTACAATGCAAGTTCAAATAAATATGATAGGTCTATAATATATCCAATACAGATAAATAACATTAACGTCCATCAAAAGAATCACCATGGCGTCAATCAACACACACCCGCCGAGTATAGTCAATGGGTACCTCCCCACTCTTATATCGGGACCAATCAAGCATCGAGCGAAAAAGCCTTACAGGAACACCCAAAGACTTGATCTCTGATAACCACCCATGATAAAACCTGTCCATCTCATTTGTCTCGATAGAGCCAAAATCTAAGTTTACAAATTGAGTCCTCTACGCCAATAACATTTGAATCCGATCAGGACCCTCATGAAGCTAATCAGAGTTCCGAGTCGAACATGAAGACCACGGAACATGCCAATACCTTCCGCACTGCCGGCACAACCGGGAGGGAGAGTAGAATGTGATCTCATACAAGTCAAGCAGGAGAATCTGTTCGCCACTTTTCTACTGATAAGTTTAATAACTAAAACTATAGTGTCTAGTGTATAAAATTAATATGATAATAAGTGTAATTATACACTTATCATACCCCCACACTTAACTTTTACCTTGTCCTCAAGGTAAATTCAACAGAAGTGTATAAATTGGTAATAAAGTTCGTACCTCATTTGGTGAAAGACTATTGCAGTGAGTATCACATTCCCACATTGCAAAAGATTCAAGTAGAAGTCCGAAATTTCCCAAAAACTAGTAATGTGCAATTTGTATAGTTTAGTTGCATTCCTTTGCTCTTACTAGAGAGTCAACCGAATCGCATCTTCATATAAGGGTTATATGCATACTCAAATATTTCCTTCTCTTAAGCATAGTATAAAGTATAAAGGACATAGAAAGCACACTTTGATTAATTTTCTCTCAAGGCATTTTTAGGTAACCTAGGATGTTAAAAACACTCTTAGTGGTTGCATTTTATACTCCATACCACTCTCCCCTTTTTTTCAGTGGTTGCATTTTATGCTCCATACCACTCTCTCATTTTTTCCTTTTAAGCATATATTTTTGAAGTACTTTGTACTTTGCACCCATTTTTCATGCTATGCTTTCTTTTCTTTTTTTTCACTCATTGAATGGTTGCAGTTTCTGCTCCGTACCATTCTTCACATTTTGCAAAACTCATTGGTTATCCTCTCTTTCTTTTGATTTTTCTTT
>CATIWQ010275913.1:0-32228 GCA_949673415.1 Euphorbia schlechtendalii | reverse complement strand
AAATTTTATAAAGAAAGTAATAAATTTAATTAAGAAAATTATTTCCAATTAAATATTGTAGTTTCAAATTTTATATTAATAATTGTTGTTGCAAGTTGTTGTTGCATTAATTTTTAATGTTGCAGCTAGGCATTGCATTAGGCACAAATGTTACAATTGGACATTGCATTAGTCTCGAGCGTTACAATTAATCATTACATTAACTTCATGTATTACAATTTAGTGTTACATTTGGAAAACTCGTTACTTGTAGGTGTTACATTAACTTAAAGCATTGCAGTTTGGTGTTACATTAACTACAACCGTTACAAGTGGATGTTGCATTTGTGCATTTATGTTGTAGTGAAATTAGATAGGCTTAGATTCTTAGGTAAGCTATTTCATTGTGAAGGCTTCAACATTCTATAAGTAGAAATCCTTTATTTTTCAAATTTATCAAATATATGAGTGAGTTAGTTTTAGAAGGGTACCCAAACTGAGTATTAAGCATTAGTTAGAAAGGAAGGTACTTTCTGTAATCGGTATACCCACTATAAAGGCTTTTCTACCTATTGAAGGATAGAAACACTAGTGGATTAAAGCTCGAATAAGAATCCAGGGACTGGAGGTAGGCTAGGGGCTGAACTAGGATAAAATCTCAATTGTTATCTATCCTTAACTATCTTTTATTGCCTTAGCAGTGTTTGCGCTCATACATCATTTCTCTATTTAATATATTTGCTTCAAAAAACCATTCTGAACTAAGTAAGATTACTCAGCATAGCATGAAGGTAAACTAAGTCAACTCAAGCTGAGTAGTTTGCAATTTTTAGCCTAAAAAGTGCACTCGATATAGTTCACTCAGCATGCACTTAAAAACAAGTTGGCAATCATTCAAAATCTAGAAAGAACAAGTTCATATGCATTAACGTGGACCAACAACTGGTATTAAAAAAAGTGCTCAACTTAAAGACTAATCTTTTTGAGTTAAAGATCTGAAAGCTTTTAATAGTCCCTCTTGCAGTTTCGGTAATAGACAGACTACACTCCTTAAAGAAGGATTGTCTGTTACCATGCCTACTCTCTTTGATGGCCAGTATTACACATTTTGTAAATATAGAATGAAAAAATTCATACAATCACAAAGCATGCAAGCATGGCTAGCGATTGAGTTAGGACCTTGGATTCCTACTATTATTAGGAATGGGGAATGTGTTTAAGTAGACCTAGAGGATTATGATAATACTGACCTAAGGCTCCTTAAGCTGAATGCCAAAACCATCAATTACTTACATTGTGCACTATATTTGTTAGAATTCAATAGGGTTTCAAGGTATGAGACAACACATGAATTATGGAGGAAGTTGGAAGTCAACAATGAGGAGACTGACAAAGTGAAGGAGTCAAAGATCAATCTAATACTCTGGGAATATGAGCTATTCCAGATGGTTTCCAATGAGGGTGTTCAATCTATGAATACCAAGTTCATTAATATCATTAATGAAATCAAGTGGCTAAGCAAGAACTTCACCAAGGAAGAGATGGTGAAGAAGTTTCTAAGAATTCTCACTAAAGAGTGGGATGCAAAGAAGAGGACAATCCAGGAGGCTCATGATTTGAAAACCTATATATATGATGAGATAATAGGCACCTTTTTTACTCAAAAAATGTCACTAAGGAAATATGATGATGACTCTAAGAAGAGAAAAGGCAAGAAGAAGGAGGGCAGAGCTATTATCCTAAAAGCTGACTCATCTAATAATAGTATTGAAGATTATTTGGATGAGAAGATGGCTTCTCACTAGAAGATTTAAGCACTTCATGAAGAAGGATGAGAAATTCAACAAGAAGAAGTTTCCCAGCAAAAAAAGCCAACTCAACACAGACGTGGAGCTGAGGAAGGATAAAAGAAAGAGTACAACAAAGACATCAAGTGCTTTGGTTGTGGAGAAAAAGGTCATATCCAATCATCCTATCCTAAATCAAAGAACGACAAATTCAAGAAGAAGTTTATGTAGAAAATGAGGCACTTGTTACCACATGGAGTGTCTTTAAAGAATCTTAATCATCTAATAAAGAAGCAATCAATTCCACCAACCTCTATTTGATGGTGATTGATACACAAAAGGGTGACAGAAACAAATGTTGATTACTGAATCAAATGTTGAGAGAAACAAATGGAAGAACACCCAAGCTAAGGTACATTCATAATTCCCTTTGTAATTGAAAAGTTCACCCATGTACTCTTTGATGTTATGAAGTTGACTAATAAGTCAATCAAGAACATCAAGGAGCTAGTGAGAAGAAGTGAGAATCAAGAAGACACTATTGCTTCCTTATCCCTTGATATCCACTTTCTTTAAGAAAAAGCCGAGTATCATGAAGGTCTTAACAACAAACTCACTTTGTAATTAAATGAGTTGATTGCTGAGTTAGCAACTTTGAAGATGGTACAACTTCCTCCTCCAACCAACACTCAAGCTTCGAGTAGCCAAACTAGAAATTTGAAAAAGGGGAGGAAATTTTATCCAAAGTAGAAAGCGAGCTAGCCTAAATCTTTGTGGGAAGGCTGGACATGCTACTGTCTTGTGTAGGCATAAAAATGGTTACTGCAACGAGTATGACTGGAGTAACTTAAGCACTACTAACAAAGGAGGACCCAACTCAAAAGAATAGATACCTAAGAAAACATAATTGTTTTGCAAGTGGGCCTGAGATTTGTTGATGATGCTAGAATGTATTATTTGTACAGCGGGTGCTCAAGGCATATGAGGGAGATGAAAATCAATCTCATTAGAGCGTAAAAGAAATGGGAGTGTCAGCTTTGGAGATAACCAAAATGACAATATTGTTAGAAATGATACAGTGGGTGTTTCTCCTTCAATTGAAGAGGTATCTCTAGTTAAAGGACTTAAGTTCAATCTACTTAGTGTAGCTCAAATTTGTGACAAAGGTAGGAAGTTACGTTTATCTCAGCAGGTTGCTTAGTTATTGACTGTAAGATGAATTCTAATATTCTCTTTGCTTTTAGAATAAATAATGTATGTATGTTTGATTTATCACCTAACTCCACTAATGTTTGTCTTGTATCTAAGGAGGAAAGTTTATGGCTTTGACATAGACAGTTAGGTCTTATAAATATGAACATTTTATCTAAAATAACTAAAAAGCAACTAGTTGTAGGTTTACCCAGTATCTGCTTCGAGAAAGATAGGCTTTGCTTATCAGCTTGGTAAGCAGACTAGAAAGTCATTTAGATCATATTAACAATGTAGCAACTAAGAGATCGTTAGAGCCCTTACATCTAAATCTTTTTGGCCCTGTTCAACCTATAAGCATGGGTGGAAAAAGATTTTTCTTGGTGGTTGTGGATGACTTCACGAGATTCACATAGACAGTCTTGCTTAGTAGTAAAGATGAAACCTTTAAGTCTATTGTCAAACTCAGTAACCGAATAATGAAGGAACTAGGAATTAAAATATGTAGAATCTAGAGTGATCATGGATATGAATTTGAGAAATTCCATTTCGAAGAATTCTATTTAGCGTATGGAGTTATAGTTGAGATGGCTCGATCCATGCTGAGTGATAACAATATACCAAAGTAATTTTGGGGAGAAGCTATCAACACAGCTTGTTAGATCTTTAATCGGGTTTTAATTTGCCCAATTTTGGAGAAAACACCTAATGAGCTTTGGTGAGGGCGCAAGCCTATAATTGGTCATCTTATATCCTTTGGTTGTAGGTGTTTTGTTCTAAATACCGAGGAACATCTGGTTAAGTTTGATCCGAAAGCTGATGAATGTATATTTTTTAGTTACTCAACTAACAACAAGGCATATAGAATATATGTCGAGAGAACTAGTCTTTTGGAGGAGTCTAAGCATGTAGATTTTGATGAAACTAACAATGTAGTAGATAAGGAGTAATCCAAGCAAATAATCAACTCAGCATTCCACTCTTTATGCTACTCAACCCAACACAAGAGCCATAATTGAGAAAGTTTAAGATGATGAATATCTTTCTATGAACTTCAATAAAGAAGAAGATCAATCTCATCCTCAATAACCCAATGTAGAGACTCCCGTTGTAAATCTGAGTCTTCTAAGAGAGATTAAAACTCATTGTAATGACCTTATCAAGAGCATTATTGTTGACATTCATAATCTAGTGATGAAACGAGGTCAGCTTAGCAGAATGATGAGCCATCCATCTTTCATCTCAATGATTAAACCTAAGAAGTTTGAAGATGCATAAGAAAATGACTACTAAATGATAGTGATGCAAGAGGAATTGGTGAGTTCAAGTGCAATGATGTTTGGGATCTAGTTCCAAATCCCAAAGGGAAATCAATCATTAGCATCAAATGGGTTTTTAAGAACAAACTTGATGAAGATGGCATTGTTGTCAGAAACAAGGCTAGGCTTGTTACTCAAGGATATAAACAAGAAGAAGAGATCGACTACGATGAGACTATGCACTAGTAGTTCATCTTGAACCAATTAGTATTCTTTGTGCTTTTTCATCCCATATGAACTTCAAGATGTTCCAAATGGATGTCAAAAGTGCTTTCCTAAATGGCTTCATTCAAGAGGAAGTTAGTTATACCAACCCCCAGGCTTTGAATATGGGAAGAATCTAAAGCATGTCTAAAAATTGAAGAAAGCTCTTTCTGGATTGAAGCAAGCACCTCATCTTTGGTATAAGAGGCTGACCAACTTCATACTCAACAAAAACTATGAAAGAGGTAAAGCATTTACAACTTTGTTCATCAAGAGAAGGAAACAAGATGTGCTGTTAGTCTAAATCTATGTGGATGATATCATATTTTGAGTAACTGATGAAAAGATTTGCAAGGAGTTCAGTAAGCAAATGAAGAGCAAGTTTGTAATGTTAATGATGGGAGATCTCAACTTTTTCTTCAAATTGCATATCAGGAAAAGTGAAGATGGGATCTTCATTAGCCAAGCTAAGTATGCCAAAGAAGTCCTGAAGAAGTTTGATATGGAGCATTCGAAGCCAATGTTCAGTCCCATGAACACTGGCACAATCTTAAGTATGGATGAAGCTGGTAAGCCTATAGATAGTAAATTCTATAGAGGTATTATTGGTTCTCTCCTTTACTTAACTACTTGTTGGCCTGATATTCAATACTCTATATACTATTGCATGCATTATCAAGCTGACTGTGAGCATGAGATTTTATTCCAGACTCGCGAGTTTGATGATGAAGCTATAATTTTTTCCCTTGTTAGCTTTTTACATTTTGTAGGGTCCTGAAATTGACTGGAAATCATCTGCCTTGTTTCTTTGGGCCTCTTCTTCCTCAAAAATCCCAAACCAAAAGAAAGAAAAAGCCTAGCCTGCACGTGCCATGTTGTTAACGACATTGCCATATCGTTAATGATATGGCTGATGTCCTTAACGACATTACCAATGTCGTTAACAGCATCGACTCTGTAGCAAAACCAAAATTGCACTTTATGCAAATTTCAGGCCAAAAGGCCACTCCCCTCACATGTTCGGATATGTTTTTGAAAATCCAGATTCATACTCTTTTCCTAGGATTTGGATGCTCCCTTTCACATGGGATCATGTAAAAAGCTAAAAAAGCAAAAAGTGAAAGTATGGCCTATGATCCTAAGTTGACTTTGGATTGAAGGGGGCTCTCTCTTCAAGTTAGAGCGGAGTTCCAAAACAAAGGAGGAGCTCACATTTAGTTAAAAAGGCAAAAGAGAGTGAGCTTAAGAGAAGTGAGTGTTCTTTGAATGGTTTTTTGGGTTTTAAGTATTCTAAAACAATTCTAAGAGTTTTGATAACTAAGTATCTTTTAATTTCTTTTAACTTGTATTTCTGGAACTTGAGTGTGTAAGTTTGTGGGTAGGGCATGAACTTGGGCTATCTTGGGTCATTTAGGCAAGTTTGAGGTTTAGTTCACTTGTTTTGGAAAGTGAGGTATATTGAGAGCTTAAGCAAACTTGAGGTTTAGAGTTCTTTTAAGACTTTTTCTACTAAGTTCTAGCTCATAGAACTTGGTTTAAGTGTCTACAACAAGCATTTTACTCATTCAGAAGTTTTCAATCTCTAAGTCCGTTTTCGGTCATTTTCTGAATTTTTAAATTTTCGGAAGTCTAAACTCGATAGAAGAAGGATTTCCATTTCCTTACTTTGTCTTGTTAAGACTCATATTCAAGGGATTCTGTTCCCTTCAAAGAGTAACATTTACTCTTCTTTTTTTTTACAAAACCACAAATCGAACCAAAGAAATAAGGAGGACTTTCTAGGGATTTTCATGGACTGAGTGAAGTGGATTCATGGCAACGGGGTAAGCCTTTGAGTTCCTAGAGTCGTGTCTCACTTGCTTGTATCATATGTTTGTGCTCAATAGTTGAAATGTAAAAAATGTAAAAAGAAATAGAAAATTGCAAGTGTTCTGTCTTTGTAATGTCATTAACTACATCGCAATACCGTTAACGACATCATTGATGTCGTTAAATACATAAGTTTTTAGGCAGAATACAAGCAGAATGTTAGTAAAATTTACAGATTTTGATTTATGTTCAAGAGGGTCAGTGGTGACCATTCAGGCTTAGAACCTGAGTTTTTAAGTAATATAATGCATATTTGTTAAAATTTTATGAACCCGAGATCGTTCCGAAGGGTGTTCTAACGGTTGAAGTCGATCTCCCTTCACTGGGATTTTATTTTATTGACTTTAATGGTTTCCTCTTCGAAATGATTTCAATAATGCCATCATTTATGTTTTTGGACTTAGATTTATTTTCCATTAATATTATTATTATGAAGTGTGTTAGGAAACCTCGACTAAGGGAACCGAAGTTCCTAGATAACCGACCCAACAAACATTCACATGTGGCATTTTCACTAAAAAATGATTAAATAACTTATGTGTATAAAATCAACCCTTTTTACAGAAAAGAAATTTCAAACTTCTCGATGTTTTTAATTAGACTGCTCGGGTCTTGCAAAGAAATCAAGATGAACATATTTACAATTACTTGTGATGTGCCGTATTTGCGCTAACCTTTGTGGATGCAGGTAGTTTAGGATAAATGCAAGTTAGGATTTAATTTCCTTCGGGTGTCATTTTTTATTTCGAAATCAAATGCAACATTTATTAGATATCGATGTATTTTAAGCGATTGTATCCCTTAGATTTCGATGTATTTAGGTTATTTGTAAAACCCCCAACCTAATGATGTAATTAATACCCCATAGACTAGGTGCATTTAAATTTCCTACGTGTTTACTTTCCGTAATTTACTTGTTGTATTATGCATGTGTGATAAACTATAACACAAACCGAAAATATCTAGTTTAGTTCGAATATTATAAATGTGGTTTCTATCAAGTATAATTTAACTCAAATGACGATGAAATAGGTAACTCATCCGAACCCCGAATCTTTTTTCTATGTTACGGATTAGGCAAATGGATCTAAGCTATACCAAATTTTCCTAGAAGAGCTGATCCTGGTGGCGACTCTGTAACATAAACTAGAGATTTAAGTCTCGGGTCTTTTAAGCTTGAAAATCACTTTTAAGAAACTCATTTCCGACACGCTTTTTTGGAATCAACACTTAAACCCTTTTTTTGAAAACCCCACGTCCCATCTCACGGGGCTGGTGCCTCACGGCGATCGCGTGGGTCGAACTTCGTCCGCTCACATTGACCCTAGAGAATCCCACTTAACAGTTGTTAAGAGAATTCTCCGGTATTTGTACTATTAAAAGAGCTTAGATTTCACTCTAAGAGGGTACACAGATGCAGGCTATGAAAGGGACAAGCTCTATAGGAAAAGCACCACTAGAAGATGCCATTTCCTTAGTGAATGTCTTGTCTCTTGGTATTGCAAGAAGCAAACTTTTATTTAGCTGAGTACTACAAAAGCTGAGTACATGGTAGCAAGAAGTTGTGTAGCACAACTGCTTTAGATTAAGCAGTAACCGGAGGATTATGGTATATAGTATAAATGCCTTAAAGTTATGTGTGATAACAATAGCGTAATTAATGTATCCAAGAATCCAATTCAACATGGCCTAATGAAGCATGTCAATATAAGATATCACTTCATAAGGGATCTTGTGCTTAAAGGAGATGTCAAATTGGAGTATGTTCCCTTAAAGGAACAACGAGCTGATATTTTCATCAAGCCATTAGCAAAGGAGTAACTTAATACACTCAAATAGCTAATTGAAATGGCAAACCCAATTTGATGAAATCTCAGAAAATTGACTAAGTGTCAAAAGTAAGATCAAAAGCTGAGCTGAGCAAAATAAGGTGACGCATATTAAACACTATCTATTTTTAACTCCATTAGTTCAGTTTTCCTGGTTAAAAATCAA
Organism: Euphorbia schlechtendalii; assembly: GCA_949673415.1. Lineage (NCBI taxonomy): Eukaryota > Viridiplantae > Streptophyta > Magnoliopsida > Malpighiales > Euphorbiaceae > Euphorbia > Euphorbia schlechtendalii. The sequence continues at coordinate 23,884 of CATIWQ010275913.1, read as the reverse complement.
AAAGCTACTTTATTGAAAGGTTTTTTGAATTGCAATCATCAAGACTAAAACTACTTCATTTAACTAAGGTGGTTAATTTCTTATTCCATCTCACCGTTAATCTTGATATTTACTTTTGGAGAGGACACTTGATGTGTTACAAGAAAATCACCTATAAAAGAGAGATCTAGCTGGAGAGAGAAAAGCACTTGTAATTCTGAAAATTTAAGAGCTTATTCTCTTAAGAACCCTAATCCTTTTTCTCTCAAATTCTCTACAATGGCATCTTCTCAACAAAAATCAAGGAGGAATTCATTATTTCCTCAAAGCAAAATATCTAAGGAATATGTTTGTAAACATTTACGGTACAATTGAGAAGATCATTCTCCCACAAGGAATAGTTTTCACTCAGGTTAAGTGGGGAATCGCTGATAGGGATTTCAGCCCTATGTTTGAAGTAGACTATGATGGAATCCTCAAGAACAAGATGCTAAACTAGCTGGTCAATAGCAAAATCTCAGCAATTTTCTACTTCTTGATGGACCAAGTATTATGGAGGTTATGAAGAGCTTCTACTCAAACCTCTAGAAAATTGAGGGTTTTCTAGATATCCTCATGAATGAATTTTGAACTTATCTGTGTGAGGCTCATTGCAAGCATTTTACGCATGCCTTTGAAAGGCATAATCCTGATAAGAAATGGTGATGAAGAAGCGGTGACTATATCGGAATATTGGGAACTTCTGGTAGACTATAGCTCGGGGGAGATAAGTGCTTCTGGAATGACATGGAGGGAAAGAACATGCCATGAGATCTTGATAAGAGTCTTGTTGCCTAGGACTAGATCTCTCACCAACTACACCAAATTTGAGCCATGCATTGTCTATCATATAATGGGAGGGAATCAGGTTAACTAGCTGGTGCTGATCTTGCATCATCTCACTAAGGTAACCACAATGTACCATTATGGCTACCTTATTATTGCTATTGTCAAAGCTATGAGAATAAATGTGGTAAAATATGCAAATGGAGGGGGAGACTAGTTTTTGCCAGTGAAGAAGACATTTGACATCTAACACTTCAAGAAGTTGAAGTTCTCTCAACTCCATTCCAGGTATACTAAGGTCCAGAATACCAAGCTAAAGAAAACCAAAGTAGAACCATCTATCTTTGAAGGAGGATGAAGATTCTCACGTGGATGATCTTGAAGCATCTAGTGAAGAACCTATTGATGAGCTTCTCTTGACATCTCAACTTCTTTAAACAACAACCCTAATAAGCCCAGTAACAAGGTCGGTGAATCCAAGGAAGAGACCTAGCCCAGCAAAAGTTAAGGCAGCAGTTGTGCTTACCCAAGCACAACCTAAAAATAAATTGAAGTTTGAAGACCAAGATCCGGATGAAGCTGAGGCCAAGGAGCAATTGGAAGAAGCTGCAACTGCCAAATCCTCTCTACCTGCTCCTCATCCTGAATTTGTAGCCAAAGTTCGAAACATGACTATGGCTGAGCTAGAGCAAGGTTTAAGGGAAGGTAAAAGGAAGTTTAAGGATGCTATGGAATAAGTTTCTCAACAAGAAGTAAAGAAAGGCAAAGAAGATACATATAATGTTGGCGCCGCCAAGAAACTGTCAAAGGTTGAATCAAAACTCAAGGGCATTCAAAAGAAGAGGATAACCATTTTATGACTAAAAAGAACTCTTCATATTGTGGAGAGTGATGATGAGATACTAGAAATCGATCGAGAAGAATCTTCTCTTCTTGATGAACCTATTAAATCTCCCATTATCACTCAGTAAACTGGATTGCTAAAAACTCAAGCTGAGTTACCTAAGGCTGATCCATCCTTGGATTAAATGGCTATCCCATAGATACCAAAATCTTCTTCCCAAATTCCCTTTGTAAATCCTACTCCAATTTCATTTGTAAATCCTGAATCAATTTCTTATCTTGTACATTTTTCTCTTGTAAATTCCCCTGTAGATCCCAATATTTCTATTTCTTCTCCTAGCCATTCCTAAGAAAAGACCAACCCTTCTTCACCACCTCCACAAATTCAAACTGACCTCATTCCCTCTCCTCAAAAATCTATTCCTACTTCTACTTCTTTACCGTCAAATGTACAAACCACTAAAATTCCACAAACCACTTCTTCTGTACCTACCTTTTCTTCACAATCATCCTCAACCCCCCACTCCCTCTGATTAGGGAAGTCCCTCATATTGAGAACTAAGCTTAGGAGGGCTTAGCAAATGTAGGTGGTGCTAAGGAAAATTTTATAGCCAAGGAAGCAACACTTGCTAGCAGAAAACCAATCCAAGAGGATTCGATTGATTCATCTATCTTGCATCAAATTAGAGAGCTTGTAAGGGCTAAATTCTCAGCTCTAAAAACTGATGCTCAGTTAGATGGGAAAGTTAGCCAAGTACTACTAGCCCAAGAATTGGTGGACTTATCAGGAAAGAAGAAGGCCCAAATCTCAAAGTTTGATGTGCATTCTAACATCCCTCTTAAATCAATCTACTATGAAGAATTAGAGAAGATTCAAGGGATTTTGTTTACCATAAGAAATAATATGGCCAAGGAGAGTGCTAAGAGCTTAGTAGATAAGATGGCATTGATTCTAACCAAGTTGACTGACGTTGCAACTTAGCTCAACGTAGCTATGTCATTTATTCTAACTTCAAATGTCATTGCAAATGCAATGGCAGGTAATGTGAAGAATAATATTATCACTACTTCATAATAGTTGAGCAGTCTCACTAAAGTAATGGTAGCGCATACAATGTAGTTTCACATTTTGGGGAAGAGCAAGCTAAGATAAGGACCGACATAGATGATCTACTCAAGGAAATTCTCAAGCAATTAGGATTAAATAAGGACATATCACATAGCATGTGTAACACGATGGAGAAAATGTCCATGTTGATGATCGCCTATGATAAGAAGGTTAACACTATTGTAAAGAAGGTGGATAAACCTGTACTCCACTTGGATGCATTGGATGAGATACTCAACTCAACTTACGCTACTAGAGGATGCTATAAAGGACTCTTAAAAGGTGTTGATTTCTGCCATGGGCAAGCTTTTCCCAGAGCCAACTGAGTCAATAGATCCCAACAATAGTTGTACTATTTATAAGAAATTGAATGTCCTAGTAGACAAAATTAACAAGCTTCAAGGGAAAGTACATCATTTGGTGGAAATTGGATAGCATGATGCAAAGGACATAGTTTATTCAACCAAAACTATTAATCTAATGTGCCCTAGGATTGTTAAAATGGAAGGAAAGTTGAAGATTGCATTATCAACAACATATTTTAGAGGTATACTGCAGTGCTTTCATCAATTCGCATGCCAAGGCTTTGATCAAATTTCTCATTTCACAAGGTGTCATCATCTGCTACTACAATAACTCAACAAGTAAGAGGTGTTATTTGTGCAAGGCAAGGAATAGCTTGAGAACGAGATTTTACCAGCTATCATTAGAAAGTAGGATAGTTTTCAACATGCTATTGACTCCTTCAATGTTTTCCTTAACCAACATGTGGCGAAGCAGACAACAAAGGGGGAGAAAGTAGTTGAGGCGCTCATAGAGCTGCTCAGAACCAAAAGTTAAATATCCATCTAAGGCCACAGCGACAAGTCCCACTAGAGTAATAACATTCAAGAAATTCTATAGGTGGAGGCTATGGTTCATCTTCTTCGTAAAATGTTAGAGGGTGAGGAAAACCCCAATCTATGTTGATAGTATTAGATTAGAAATCTCTCATAATAGCTCTTAATGTAAAAAAAATTGGTATATGACACTATTCATGTACTTAATGAGTTCATCTGATGAAATATTACAAGATTTTCTCCAGGTTAAGAGCTTCTTAACTTATTTGTTTATTTGTGTTATTCTTTCATATATAATGTTGTTGCAGGAATCAACCAATACCAACTAGAAAGGAAAGAAGAGTAAGAAAAAGTCCTAAGATAAAGAAAAGTTCTCTAAGTATGGGGAGATCCACTCAGCATGGGGGAGTCTGTACTGCATAAGGAGTTCACTCAGCATGGGGGAGTCTTACATCAATTATTAGTTATTCCTTCATCCATAAACTATTTATTTAATTAATTTCTTCTACTACCTAGTTTGTTATCTCTTTTAAAATGGGGGAGATTGTTGAACCCAAGTTAATAGTACTTCATAGTACTTAAAGTTTTGGAAATAACAAATTACGTAGGATAGTAAAATTAATTAGTACTAATGAAACTCTTAATTAGGTAAGTTTAACTTGATTTTGTATTGGGGACAACTCACTTTTTAGAAACTTAATTAAGTTATGGCTTAGAGAAGGAAAAGCTGAGTTGTTGTGTACTTCATAGTTTATGTGATAACACTCATCTTGAGATGATTAGTTTTTACTTAGTTATAAACTGAGTAACTTGAGACAATTACGTATATCATGACACTTGTGCCTTTAACCATTTCTGTGAAGACAGGATATTCCTTTTATGTTTTCAAGTAAAAAGCGCTAAAATCAAAATGGGTATTTATGTGGTCCTCACAACCAAAACTTATTAGTACGGAATGTTGGAGATACCTCAGTAACATCCAAGTAAAAAAGGTATCTTCTAACATGCATTGTTTTTTAGTTTTTTCCGTGCAATTCTGCAACGTCAACAAAGCAACCAACTGCAGTCTTCCACATAGGATCTCATGTGCCTCTCTCAAAAGGATTTGCTTGAAGATATTTGAGTTATTGACAAATTGAAGATTAACACGTTAATATCGCACCTCAATGTTCAAAATCACTATCTCTAACATTCTAATATTTTTTAAACAGGTAAATTTGAAAGTTGTGAAAGATCAAGTTAAGATGAGAAGTTTGCAATGGCTACTTCCAACCTTCTACATTTATAAATAGAGGCTAGAGCATACACAACAACTTGGGAATCACCTTGAATTTCTTAGAGCTAAATCTCTGCTAAAGTAATCCTAGCATTTGAAATTCCATTTCAAGAAAGTCAAAAGCAAACAACCCATTTCCAATCTTTTTATTAGAGAGAAATTAGATAGGCTTATATTCTTAGCTAAGCTATTTCATTGTAAAGGATTCAACATTCTATAAGTTGAAATCCTTTGTTCTTCAAATTTATCAAAAATCTAAGTGAGTTAGTTTTGGAAGGGTACCCAAACTGAGTATTGAGCGATAGTTAGAATGGAAGGTACTTTCTGTAATCGGTCTACCCAATGTAAAGGATTCTCTACCTATTGAAGAAAAGAAACACTAGTGGATTAAAGTTGGGAAAAGAATCTGAGGACTAGAGGTAGGCTAGGGGCCGAACTAGGATAAATCTCAAGTGTTCTCTATCCTTAACTATCTTCTATTGTCTTAATAGTGTTTGGGCTCATACATCATTTCTCCATTTCATTATCTACTTGAAAATCATTCTAAGCTTAGTAAGATTACTCAGCAAAGCTTGAAGGTAAACTAGGTTAGCTCAAGTTGAGTAGTTTACAGTTTTTATCCCAAAAAGTGCACTCATCGTAGTTCACTCAACAAGCACTTAAAAATAACTTGGCAATCATTTAAAGTTTAAAAATAACATGTTAATCTGCATTCACTACTCTACACTATTATTAAGACTAACGTGGACCTACAACACTGACTATCTAGAAATACCCAATTATACTAGTGTTATTAATACCGATTATCAATATAAAAGTGGAAATCATATGTAAAAGTTTGCAATGTAGTTTTAAAAGATATCGATCCCATGAGGAAACCAATGTCAAGACAAGATATGTCATAAAAATAAGATAAGGAAATAAGGTAAATTAATACTAATAAGAAACTCCTTGAATAAAATAAACTTGGTATATATAACACACTTATTTCATTTCTAATATTATAGACTTTATATATGTGCACAAAATGTATAAGATGACACTTATGTTCATCTATGTAATATATCTACATGCATGCAATAAAGCTAATGTTAATATTTACGCTTAGTTCAGGTTACTCTCATTAAATTACTTAAAATGCTCCCACTCTAAATATCTTACACATGCAAATCTAGTAGTTATATTTTGAGATCTCCAACATTCAAACCCACTGCCTACAAAATTGAACACATGCAAATGAAGTACATATATTAATGATTATAAGAAAAGAAATTACCCTCAACGATTAGTCACAATATACACTAGACCACTTATAACTTTATTTAGAACATGGTAATAAACATTAATTATATAAGAAATGTAAAGTATAAGCACAGAATTGTAAAAGGACAGGGACATAATCGAAATATTTATCCATATTTCGACTAGGGTTGTCAATCCAATGCACCTATTCTTTTTCCCTTCTAATCTTTATCTGCACAAAACTTTTTTCTCAAGATAGATTTCTTATAGAATAATATGAAGAACAATGATTTTGTTGATAAGTATTTTGCAAGTACACATGATGTGTTGAACCCAGCTTAATTATACCTCACAATATCTTGAGTCTTGTAATAACAAAATACTTAGGTTAAGCAAAATTAATTAGGTATTAAGTAGACTCTTAATTAAGTAGATAAACAAGAATTTAGTTAAGGGAAACTTACTTAGCAGGCTAACTTGAACTTAATTAAGTGATGGTGTTGAACCCAAGTTAATAGTACCTCACAGTACTTAAAATGTTTTGGAAATAACAAACTGACTAGGATAATGAAATTAACTGAGTACTAATTATAATCTTAATTAATGAAGTATACTGAGTTTGTTTAAGGGAAAACAAATCAGTTTACTGAGTAATTAATTAAGTTACGACAAAGCTGAGTTGAGCTTAGTATTACATAGTTTATAAGATATTTACTCAGCTGTGCTGAGTTAGCTTTTTGTTTTAAAAGTTGAGTATCCTTGACACTTAGAGAATTAAATGACACATGTGCTACAACGGTTTCTGTGAGAAATAGAATATTCCTTTGATGGTTTTCAAGAGAAAAAGTGTTGAAATTTTAGAAGATATTCCAGTGGTCCTAACAAACAAAAGGTATTAGTACGGAATCTTGGCAATTCCTTACTAAAATCAAAGATAAAAGGAATCCTCTAACATGGTTCATTTCTCCGTATCTCCGCGCAACTCTACAATGTCAACAAGTAAACGAATGGAAGAATTCCACATTGCATCTCACGTACCTCTCTGTTATAATAAATTACTTGAAGACAAATGAGTTTTTGATCGTGCTTCAATATTCGAAATCTCTATCTCTAAACATCCTGAAATTTGTCTCCAACGAGAAAATTCAAAAGTTTTAAAGAGAAGAGATATTGAAGAGATATTTTTAAACTCAGTAGGGTGTAAAATAGTCAGAGGGGGGTGAATGACTCCTTTTTGAGTTCAAATTCTATTTCAGAAGATAGCAAAGCTCAGCTTTTGAAAATACTTTCGAGTAAAGGTGTTTTACTCAAAATCCCCTTTTTAAGGCTTTTAGTGATTCAGATGAGATATAAAATGAACACAAAGATAAAGAAGAAGCTAGAAAATAATGAACATAGATTTTATCCTGGTTCAGCCTTTGCCTAATCCAGTCCTTAGAAACTTTAGTCCAAGATTTAATCCACTAATAACTCTTCTTCTGGTGAAGACCAAACCCTTTACAAAGCTTTGATTGAAGTACCCTCCAACAGCCTATGCTTCAGCAAGCTATACTAATATAAAAGTTCCCTCCTACTGTATCTGAGGCTCTAAGCTTCTTATCTTCTTGAGTACCTTTCTCAAAAGATTTCTAAGCTCCCTCACACTAACTTGACCTTAGCTAGTGTATTACAAAAGTATGTTCAAATAAAGAGTTTGAGCTTCTAAACTTTGTTTCAGTTAGCTATTTTACAAACAAGTAATAAGAATGAGAAGTTTGGTGTGTTTGATTACAAAGAAGATTGCAGTGAGGGTTTGAAGCTTGATTTCACTCTTTTAATTTTAATTGTTTCGGCAACCTTCTTCAATGGTGGAAATCATCCTTTTATAGAGGGAGAGATTGTTTCCATTAATATTGGACTGATGTTGAAAAAATTCCCGTTGTCTCACATCCAAGTTTCCGTTAAGAATCCTTTTGATAGCTACGCCCAAATTTGATCCGCACCACAACTATCAAGAAATAGTTAAGACCCACATTTGTACGATTGAATGAGAGTACGCTTTGCGGTATGTCTTTATTCCTGATTTCGTAATAACTTTTATCCTTATTCAGTTTGAGGTACAAAAGTGTGTGATGGCATTTAATGCAAGGTCAGCTCTCATGACTTTTAGCGCAAAATGACTAAGTTACCCTTTTTGCGACTTCAGAGGGGCTTCTAATGAATTGTCTTCTAAGGTCTTGAACTCAGCCATAATCTTCTGAGACTCATAAAATCTTCTAAATTTCTTTATGTCTTATGAGGCACCTTTGCTATTCTGAGTCATTTGTGCTTCTAAAATCAGAACCTTCAAAATTTTAATTCATAGCTCAAAATCCAACAATCTCCCTCATTTTATTGGTTCTAAAGTGAACTAAAGAACATGGCGTGAACTGACTTGCTCCCTTATAATCTGAGACTATGTTCTGAGATGCATCAATCTTCTTTTTAATTTTAGTTGATTGTTAAGTAATTAAAAGAAGATAGTACAATGCAATGTTATACTCAAAACAGAGATATAAAATTTCATTGATATGAAGAAAATATTTACAAGGGCATTTTTCAAAAAAATTGAGCTAGGCTAATCATAAATTTTTCTTTTCTTTTAATACCTTAAACTTATCTTGCTCCTCTTCTTGATTGTCTATCTCCATGGCACTTGAAGTAGGTGCTAAAACCATGTGCCTTTCCCAGATTTCATTGAAGCTATGCTTATCCTTCTCCCTCCACTCAGTGCTAAAAAGTTGTGCCACTATCTTCTTCTCATCAAGCACAAACCTTTGAATAACTTCTTGAATGGCCTTTGTATTTGCTTGAAGAGGAGGGACAATCTACTGAATCAACCATGCAGCTTTGTTAAGGATAGAAGGAAAGATGCTTTTAAGAATTTCTTAGAGAGCCTTCTGATTCCATATCCATTGAGTGTTTAGCCCATTTTCCAGATGCTGAAGGAAGTAAACAATTTCACTATCATGGGAGTAGAAGGAATGGAGAGATAGACCACTGACTTGGGTGCTTAGGGCATCAATAGTCTTCTGAAGATTCCTTGATGTACTGGATCCCCTTGCAATCATTGTGTCCTTGGCTTCAACAATTACCTTAGCCAGTCCAATAGCAGCTTTGCTAATTGCATCCTCAATATCATCAGAGGCCTCATTCTTCTGAGCATAGGTGATGTTAGTCACTTCTGTGGTAGTGCTGTCAACAGCCTTGATGACTTTAAACCTCAGTTCCCTCCTGGAGTCCTCAATAGCCTTGAGAGTTTCTGCTTTAAATTCAGCAATGAACTTCATCATCTCTTCAAGAGAATTTTGGATCCTTCCTTGCTACCATAAGCAAAGAACATATTGCTTCCTTAGCTCTTTTATCTCCTCCTTTAGCCCCATGGAGTATTCAGTTTGGCTCTTCTTAATAGTTATCCTAATAATGGAAATTACATCCGCTATCTACCTCTGGGATATCTCCTTCACCCCATTTACTTCATCATGGATCATTTCAAGACCCTTTTCATCGATTTCCAGCTTCTCATTAAGGGTAGTCAACTCATCTCTTATATCAACATAGTTTGCAAGCCTCATCTCCATGAGAGGCTAAAGATGCTGGATAAGATTAGATTTGATTTGACAGGGAAGAGGGATCTTGGAATCTATCTCCATGATGATTTGAGCTTGTTTAGTTAGAAAAGCGACATGCTGAGAAAGATGGTGGTTGATACGAATTGATTTGATGTTCACCACAGAGTTGTTGAGGCGAAGGGCCATTATGAGGAGATCATCAAGAGTTTTCCCCATATGATGGAAAGAGTTGATTGGAACTTCAGTAGTTGATTAGCTTCCCTCAGCAAGATCTCCCATCATCCATCCTCTACTACTGAGGGACTCATCTCCATCGATCCTTTGCTCCAAAGGTTTGGGAATCAAAGATAATACAGTTGAGGGATCCACTAGATTCCTCAGAACATAGGGAATATAAGGTTTCTGTTGATGGGGAGTTGGTTGCCGCTTGTAAGGAGTTGCTTGTTGCTGGTAAGGAGTTGGTTTGAATTTAGATCTAATGTCCTCTATTCCCTCCACTACCTTGATCTCATCATCTTCCTCCTAATGAACATCTTCCAACAGGACCTCCTCATCCTTCTTATTTTCCTCCTTCTTCTCTTCATCATCCCCCCTTATCACACCCCCCACACTTAACTTTTTCCTTGTCCTCAAGGTAAACACAACAGAAGTGTATATAATAGTATTCAAGTTCGTACCTCATTTGGCGAAAGACTATCGTAGTGAGTACCACATTCCCACGTTGCATAAATTTCAAGTAAAAGTTCAAAATTTCCCACAAATTAGTAACGTGTAATTTATATAGTTCAGTTGCATACCTTTTCTCTTAATGGAGGGTCAACCGAATTCATATAAACGTTATACGCTCGCTTGAATATTTCCTTCTCTCAAGTATAGTATAAAGTATAAAGGACAAAGGGAGCACACTTTGGAAAGTTTGATCTCAAGCCATTTTTAGGTAACCTAGGGGTGAGCATGGGATTTTGTACAAGCTCGAGCGTTCAATGATAATGGCTTTTCTGGATTTTATCCTTGAATCACACAATTTTCGAGTATCCAGATGTATCCGAATAGGTATCCTCCTCGTCTCTGAATTTAAAAGGAAATCTTTAATAAAATTATTTATTTTTATTCTTTTAATTAAAAAATTAATTAAAAAATATTAAAATGCACAAAAAAATTCAAAAAACTCAGCGAAAAACCAGATCCGAGGTCTGCGTCACCAAGGGTTGGCGAATCAAGCCTCGCCAAAAAACTTTGGCAAGGCCTCACCAAAGAGCTTGGAAAGGAAGCCTCGCCAAAGTCGTTGGTGGGCTTGCCAACGACATGGCGAGGAGCCTCGCCAAATTTTTTCCTGCGAGACCCATCACCGGAAAAACTTACCTTTTTTGGATTTTTGAGATTTCTCCTATAAATAGTCGGGTCATTTTTCGATAATCGGGATAAAAAATTTTTAAATAAAAATATAACTTTCCGAATTACACTAAAATTCCAAGAACTAGACGAAGATTTTTTGGACTTTTACAACAACATTTTTACCTAAACTAAAGGATGAGGAGGACTTCTAAAGGCTGATCGGATATCTTCGAAGTGGATTCATTCTGTAAGGGTGAGCCTCTAAGTTCCTAGAATTGCTAAATTCCGTGCTTTTGGTGTTCTTCTTCTTCTTCTTCTGATTTCATTTGTGAACCTAGGATTTTCATCATTTTTATTTTTATTTTATTCAAATGTTGTAATTCTTCTTCATCTATTTTTCTTTATTAAAAGGAGATGTATGTTAGAACACCCTCACGAAGGGAATAAAATATATTTCTGGATAACAGCCCTCACCAATTTAGCATGCAAGCAATTTCATTAATTAAAATGAGCAACCAATGTTCTAACAAAACGAACTGTTTTATTTACATAACTAACACATTATCGTGATTGATTTTTTTAGGCCACACAGGCATTGCTAAATTCAAAATCGAACATATGTGATATCCCCTATGCTAACCTTTGTGGATGCAGGTAGATTAGGATTAGATGTATGTTTAGGATTTTATTTTTCCTTCGGGTATCGCAATTTCATTTTTTTGGGAAATGTAATTAATAGGTTAGCGGGTGGTTGCATCCCCCGATTTTTGTAATTTTTTTTGTAATCTTTACTTTTCCGCATTTACTTTTCACATTTATTTACTACTTAGTAGATGGTTTATTATTTCGCAACACGTGAATCATGCATTTAAAATCAAAAAATGACCTAAATGAGAATATGCACAATTAAGAAAATACAGTTTTCTATAGAGGTAATTTAATGTGATCCAATAAGAAATAAGCAAACTTATCCCGAACCTAAATTTCTGTCTTAGTGGGCCGTCCCCTGGATGTTAAGCCTCACAGGACTCTAATTCTTGGAAAGAGCTAATCCAAGTGGTTACTCCACACTAAGAGATGGTGGATTCAAGTTTGACCAAATCTAAAATGTTTTCGCTCTCTCTTTTCAACCGTTTTGCTGGGTCCCGCAACCCGGTGCATCTTTCTTTACAAACACCTTGGTGGACTGCGCCTATGAAATCGCGCGCTCTTGGGCCATCTCTCTGTGTCGTCCGCTCACAATGGCGACTCTGCTGGGGATTTTTTCTAAAAACTTGTATTTTTCCAAAGGTTTTAGATTTTGGATAAGTGCCGAAAATTATTGATCACATTATTCCATTTTCTCTTAATTTTGACATATTCATGATAACGCATTGCAGTAGAAGGGATTAGCCTATAAGTCTAAGGTACCCTTATTACCACGAAACTCTCTCTTGTACTAATCTATCTCCCTGAGAAAAGATAGTACTTGAGCGGGCGGAGCACTTGTTGCCATATCGCATGTACCTCCCTCATTAGAACCTATTTAGGGAGAGGCTTGGAGTGTATTTTAGTGCAACAAGAATCTTCTACATCAGCAACCCATTTATAACCCTCATGTAAATAAGCCATAGGCATTTTCCCTGGGGTGTTACCTAACAACACATGATCATGCATTATATTTTCTTGCAGGTGCGCTTCTTAGTATCCTCGTGATACTAAGAAGAACCAAACTTAGGATAGAGATAGGCCAAAAACCCTACGCGCGGGAGTTTTATGGTTGGAAGATAGATGTTATGTGCTATGTGCTAAGTGTTTACCACTTTCCAATTCATCATGCATTGTACAAATGTGCCATGCTAACCATAAATCTTAATGCAGACACTTAAACGCACACACTCATGATGTTAAACATGATTAGATGTCACTCATGCTTAGAACGTAGTTGACACTTAAGATCGTGTCACCTTAGGATAACATGAAACCAACTAGAATCATGTAGCATCACTCACCCACGTTTTAGCATGATGGCCACATGACATCCGACTCTTAGGATAAACTTACCAAAATCCTTGAGTGATGCCCATTTGGCATCAGATCATGAACACAAACCATATTTAAGGATATCCTGGTTGATATCCTAACCTTAGCCCACATGGGGAAAACTTACCTAAAAAACCTTACTATTCACCCGATATACTTATGCATCACTACATACCTTTTGTGATGATGTCCACTAACATCGAAGACTTTGCCCCAAAGGGATAAAAGAACCAAAACATTCATCTATATGCTACATACAGTAGTTATTTCCATACATTTTTGGATCACTTTTAGTTAGGGTATGTCACACCACTCACCTGAAAATAAAGAGAACTAACTTAAGTTCTCGAACTTTTAACTATCACCACACAAGTAGTTAGGTCACTTCATTACATCACTAACTTTCACACTATCCCAAGGACAGAGTATAGATCTCAAAACCAATAAACCTTCATTCATCACATGGACTAACAATTCTACTCTATTTTGAATGATTTTTATCTCGCATCATGGCACGCTAACCTTTTTGTCTATAGTCATAAGATTAAACATTTCATGCATCAATCACGCATCATGATTTTACATTCGTTCCCTAACCATCTCCTTGTGTATTTCAGCCAGGAAAAAGCCTATCAATTAAAAGGCTTAAAACAGGTTTTCTAGCCAGCTAATCAGTATCTCACCAATCATGGCTCTCCAAGAGATAATTCCGTAACAGACTCTAGTGAAAGCTCAGATTCAGAACACATTACCCCGAGCAGACTCAATAACATAGCCAACCAGTAGGAGGAAAATGTTGTAGAAGAGCAGAATTTCAGGGTAGGATAGAACCCGCAACTGAATCAATCATCGATGAGCGCCAAGATTACCACTGCAATGAATACCTTTGCTAATAGTGACCAATTCGCATCAATAATCAACCACCATACAAGGGTGGGGTAGCTCGAATAGAGGGAAAATGAGGGAGGTCCTAGCTTGAGCATGGGTGGCACGACTCTGCCGGGAGGACCATCATCATCTGCTGCAGTATTTCTAACTACTGGAATAGTCGCTCCAACTTACTATCAGTTTGGGTCAGGGCAGGGCCAACCACAAGTTGGCCAAATAGTGTTTGAATTTACTTTGCAGCCATAGATTGAGGGTAATTCTTCCCGGGTCAGCAGGGGCAAGCTTCATTAGCTCCTAGAATGGTGGGGCCGCCTGAGATCAGACCCTCTTCCAACTTCATCCCCTTTACTCAGCCTACGATGCCAAGCTAGGGTGCACCGTCTTAGATGTTTTGGGGACTAGAACAGTACAACTTGGGCACATAATATGATGGGTTCTCAAGGACCTGGAGCAGTATTCTCCAACAGCCTAGAATGGCTGAATTATAGCGGTAGTTTTTAGCCATTCACGGAGGGCTCACGACACAAGGGCAAAGGGGTGCAATCCCAACATAGTTAGTAACCGAAGATGAGGATACTCTACCTTCAACTTTTGCTATGCCCCAATTTGAAAAATACACAGGCAACATGGATCCTCATGTGCATATTGCACATTATTAGAATGTGATGAGGGCCTTAAGGATCAGTGATTGTATGATGGCCAAATTGTTCATCTGCCAATAGACATAGCGTATGACCGGGGATGTCTGTCCCAAGCGATGGTAGATCACAGGTTTCAATACTTTGATGATCACTACTATGCAGAACTTGGAGGTAGTGAGGCAGAAATAGGGGGAGAGCTTCAAGCCTTACTTTGAAAGGTGGATGGCCATGCAGGTACGATTACAATCTCGCCTGACCTTGTCGAGGATGATCATGAAGCTCCTGGATGGTGCACTGCCATCCTATCGAAAAAGACTTGGTTCCGAAACCTTCCATAGTTACCATGAAGTGTTTATTCGAGTTGAGAAGATAGAATGTTATGATGCAATGGAGGCAGAAATGGGGCAATAAGCTGCTAAACCGTATTATAGGAAGAATGACTCCAACCCGATGCAGGTGAAAGGAAAACAACCAGCAATACAACTAGTGTAGGAGGAGAAGGTGGCCGTTGTCAGACTGCCGAAAGAGGAGTACCATGGCATCTCCCCGTACACTGCTAATAACTTGTGGGAACTTAATCAGTTAGAGAGCCTAAAGAAGCATGTCCCTTCTAAGCCACGAGGAGAAAAACAATTACTGCCATTACCATGTAGCTGCCGGGCCTCATACAAACAATTGCAAAGAAATTTAAAGGCTATTCAGAAGTTAGTAGATGACAAGATCATCCACGAGCCTGCACTTAAGCCAAGTACAAAGAATAATCCTTTGCCAAATTTTGAGGTAAAAGTAGGGATGATCAACTTTGGGCTAGAGGAGGTAACGGTCTTGAAGTGTGTATCCGAAGGGCTTGGGGAGTTTGTGATGATGATTGGATCAGGAAGGGATCCTAATCTTATTTTGAAGATGCTAGAGGAGGAGTCAAGTCGTCGTAGATTTGGACGCGAGATTAGGACTTCAAAGATCAACCTTGCTGGAATGCCGGTATTTACAAGCCAGAAACGTACTCTGCTTCGTGTAGGGAGGGATTTATCAGGAGAAGCACCGGCTAGCAAGGGAGAATAGTATGTTATGGTGATCGAGTCGGGAATGGACTCAGATGACGTGATGGAAATCCTTGAGTCCCACTCAAGTAATTGGGTGATTAGAGAAAGGGAGGTCCCAAGGGCCAATTTTAGTTTGGTCAGAATGTCAGTTTTTAATGGAAATGATGCGCCGTCATCCCATCTATCCAAGTTTTATACCCTGTGTCGAGCACAGGGTCTTTCACAGAACATGATAGCAACACTAGTTCCATGCTCGCTAGCAGGGGTAGTAGGTCAATGGTATGACATGCAGTCTATTGAGACCAAGAGCATTTGGAACTATACCGCGATGGAGTTCCAAATGGTGTTTGTGTTTCTAGAACCCCCAAAGCTAGGCATGTGACATCTGCTCGCTTGCACACAGAGGGAGGGGAAGTCTCTCACCGGCTATACAAAGCGGTGGATGTTTATCTATGTGGTGATGATGGAGAGACCATCTAAACTTTCAGGAGTACAATTAATAATAGGGGGATCCCGAGACTAGTTCCTCTACCATCTGTTAAGGCTGTCTATACTAGATTTTGATGAGTTATCATATCATGCTCATCACCTCAACAGGGAGATAATAGTTAGACATTACCTTGTCCTTGTAGTGGGGTCAGGGATACCCACTAATTTTTTACTGGCAATGTTATCAAGATCCAACCCATGGGTAAATAAGTTGATGGGTGAAGGAGAAGGGATAGACGAAGATCTGTTGGTGGAAGTATTCTCTGCAGAAGGGGCTGAACCTCAAAGGGACACAGTGAAAGCAGAATCTGGGAAAATTCCAGTAAGGGTGCCCATTGATCTCGATGCATATATCCCTAAGTCAAGAAGGAAGAGGAAGATTGAAGAACGAACCTCAGTCGAGGGAGAGACCATCCATGGAGGGAAGAAACCTATAAACTTAGATTCTGACAAGTTGAAAGGGCGACATGGACAAGATGGATATGACTAGTAACCTTGGGTAAATTCTACGGAAACAAGGGTGATGGAGGATGGAGTGCTAAGGGTTACCCAGAGTGGTTGGGTTTTCCGAAGGGAAGAGGTGGTATAACTTAACAACTCAAGGCCTGAGGAAATTGCAAGGGAACAACCTGAGCCACCTCTACCCTTGAAGGTAGATGAAGGCATACTAGATATAGACCCTTTGGTGAATCAATTGAAAGGGACTCAAGCAAAATATAGTATCTGGAGGCTGCTTGAGACATCCCATAAACACAAGATGGGCTTGGTCAAGAGGTTGATGGAAATGTCTGCTACACCTACAACCTCGGTAATCGAGATGTAAGATGCCATTAGGGAAGGAATTACTCCCCGCTCAAATGCCATCTATAACTTTTAATCATTCAGAACTGCCACAAGAGCTAGGATTGCACAATCAGGCCCTATTTATCAAGGTTCAAATTTTTTATCGGGCAATACCATGTGTGATGGTCGATGATTGCTTAGCCCTCAATCTATGTCCTCTTAAAGCCCTACCTCATCTAGGGCTAAGAGAGGATATGTTGGCGAAATCAAACACAGTGATCCGAGCCTATGATGATTCAAAGAGGGGGGTAGTGAGCACTTTTAAAGTAGAGGTCACTGTAGGGAGAGTGGCCTCCAACGTGAAATTCACTGTGCTGGATATCCCAGTAACTTACTCGCTACTCCTAGGCAGGCCATGGATCCACACGATAGGGGCTGTCTTCCACTCTTGCATCAGAAAATAAAGCTTATCCATAAGGGGAGGCCGATAACAATCGAGGTAGATGAGGAGTCAATGATGGTGGTAGCCGCATTTGAGGAGAGAACAATGCAAGGGCTGAGGGTGGCAACAGCCATTGAAGGAAAGAAGAAGGGGCATAGAACTCCAAAGGGAAATTGTTTCTTCCCTATAAGCCTGAGAGCTCAGATGAAGAATTAGGGTTTCATCCCTAGAAAAGGCCGGGGAAAACATCATCAAGGGATTATCAGGGTCATTGATCCTATCCTATTCACACCTGGATTGGGCTTGGGCTTCACCATGAGCATGAAAGAGGAACCGATCCTAGCAATAACCCCGATTGAGGAATCTAAGAAAGGTGAAATGCTCGAAGATGCGGTGGCAGCATTCACTAAGGTTGTTAACGATCTAATGAAGAAGGTTAATGCATGAGACCAGGATATACCAGGAACTATCAAACTACTCACCAAAAAGTTGGTACAAGCCACCCTCGAAGTAGAACCTACCCCTAACGCATCTGCTGCAGCAACGGAAGGCCCTCCGCATGTGGAGGGTGGAATTGATGATGTAATAATGAATATTTCTAATGTTTTTGACAATTTTGCCTACGAGGCTCATTCAATGAAGTACAACAATTTTCCTTACTTGTTTGATATTCTACCTAACGTCACCACGCATTCATATAATCATACGCATAACATCTTTAACATTCATGATGCATCTTTAAACGGGTACAAATGAGTCACCAAAAATGGTGATAATTTCTAATGATTTGACTCTTGAAGAAAAAAGAGAGATCACGAATGTACTTAAACATCACGTGGTAGCATTTGCTTGGTCATATGAATATATGCCTAGAGTAGACATGCATTTAGCGGAGCATCACATCCCAACTGACCCTCAGATCAAGTCGGTAAAATAGAAACTACGTCCGTTAAGGCCTGAATGGGAAGAAAATGTCAAGGTTGAACTAGCAAAGCAGATTGAAGCTAAATTCTTAGAAGTGGTTGAATACCCGATGTGGCTAGCCAACGTAGTCCTAGTAGCAAAGAAGGATGGTAAGGTCAAAGTTTGTGTGGATTTCAAGGATTTGAACAAAGTCTCCCCAAAGGATGATTTCCCCCTACCACACATCGATGTACTGGTCGACATCGCAGTAAGGGAAGCTATGTATTCCTTCATGGATGGCTTCTCAAGCTATAACCAGATACTGATGGCTATAACTGACAAGATCAAGATAGCATTCATCACTGAATGGGGCTTATACTACTACAAGGTAATGCCTTTTAGTTTCAAAAACGCTGGCGCAACATATCAGCAGGCCGTCACAACCCTCCTTCATGATATGATCCATAAAGAAGTGGAAGTTTATGTTGATGACATGCTTGTGAAATCCAACACCAGAGAGGAACATCCAGCTATCCTAGACAAGTTTCTCACCAGAATTGAGAAATACAATCTACGCTTGAACCCGAAAAAGTGCGTATTTGGGGTCACATCAAGGAAACTCCTAGGGTATATAGTCAGCCAAAAAGGGATTGAGATGGATCTTGATAAAAGCAAAGCCATTAGGGATATGCCCGCGCCGAAAATTGAGAAAGAAGTCTGATCTTTCCTGGGGTCTCTATAGTATATAAGTAGATTTATCTCCAGACTCACTACCATCTGCAAACCAATCTTCAAACTACTATGAAACGACCAACCAGTAGTTTGGAACGACCAGTGTCAGGTAGCGTTTGACAAAATCAAACAATACTTGTTAAGCCCACCCATCCTCCACCCACCAGAGCCTGGAAAGCCCCTAATCCTATACCTAGCAATTGAGGAATAATCGGTAGGAGCCATGCTTGTGCAAGAACACGAAGATAGAAGTGAACAAGCAGTCTACTACTTGAGCAAGAAATTACTCAAGTATGAGTCATGCTACACATTGGTAGAGAAAATCTGCACAACGATGGTTTGGTTAGTAAAGAAGCTATGCCATTACTTCCAATCTTATCATATAAAAGCCGTCAAGAAGATAGATTTGATGAAGTATGATAAGTGTATAATTACACTTATTATCATATAAATTTTATATAATAAACACTATAGTTTTAGTCATTTTTATACTTCATATAAAATATCACGTGGTATGTAGTTGTTTTTTATGCAAATGCAGATACTAGGTAAATCTTGGGAGTAAAATGAGCTAAAGTGGAATTTTATGAAAAAAGAGTAAAAAGGTGCAAAAAGATGCATAAAATTTAAAGATTTGGCTTAGGATCGAAGCTGTCGAAGATCGGTGAAGTTAAAAGGAGATTTCTGAAGAAAACTCAATTCAAGGTCGCGACAATACCTCACGGTCACGACCTGTTTACTTCAGAAACAGAAATCTACCAATCAAAGATTGACTGTCATGACATGTACATCACGGTCGTGACATGGATGGTTTTCTGGTATTATCTTCTTAACTACCAACTGCTAGATAAGAATGACCAACCTCCATCAACCGCCATCAACTACCAACGAATAGACACTTATCAGGAGTCAACCAATCATGAAAAGGTGCCTATCCATTGTGGATTGAATCAAAGCCAATCACATTGAAGAGATGAAATCTTTCACCAATGGATGTGACTCTTCGTCTGGATAGACGCAACCCTTCAAACTCTATAAATAGGGCTCCAATCCTCAACAATTTCGTACATTAATTGGTGGATAGTGTGGAACACTAGAGAGGAAAGCATTAGAGTGCAAATATAGTGTGTGTATAGTTAGATTCACTACGTTCTTAAGTGTTAGCGAGAAAATGTATAAGTGATTCGAATCCTTATTTCAATCACTAGATTTCTCTACATATTCGAGCGATTATTGTATAAGTGTAATTGCAAATCACTTATCAATAAAAGTTTTCATTCTTCAACATTCGTTTATTCGATATTTGCAAAGAATAGCATCCTAGCGGAGGTTCTGTACGGGCCGAGACCGAATTCAAAGTAGACGCGAGAATTGAGGGAATTGATGACTCCCATTAAAGAGTGGATACGGTTTGATCAACTTTAGCTTTCACTTGCATACCTTACAAATTTGCTTTGCTTTTCTACTTATACTTTCTATTTCAAAGTTTATGATATGTCTATGTGTCATAATGCGTATTTCGTGCTAAGTCTTTTATGTTAATCAAGTTATATGCATTGGCGTTAATTTTAAGAGTAATTTCAGGGTTAACAATATCGTGTATAATCACTAGATCTGTGATATAATGCTGTTTAGTGCACCAACATTTTTGGAATGGTACTTGCTAAATGTAGCTATGTGAGAGCGACCCGTACTAAGCATAGTATTGATGTTATCCAGGTTTATATAACAATCTCATCTCATTTGCGCTAGGTTTAGAAAAGTTATTTCATGTGTCGCTCTATGGCGAATTATTGAACATCTGAGTATGTTGAACCGGTTTGTTAGATTAGTTTAGTGTGTCGTAACACCTTCGTTGATCTTGCATGTTTTCTTTGCTATACTTGTTCATAGTGAAAATCTATTAATTTAGAGTCTCCAATCTATCACATCTATATTTACTCAACTTTTCATTCTAATCTTCCTATCCATAAAAATCTCTAATCTATTTTTATTTTATTTATTTTTATTCTTCCCTAGTTTATCTTTAGACTTGGTTCCTTCCCTGTGGGTTCGATATCTTTTAAAACTACATCACAACTGTATACTTGCAGTCATCATCATTTTTCTATGTGATAAGAGGTATTGACAACACCTACAATTATTTGTGATCAAGTTTTTGGCGCAGTTATTGGCTAATAGTTCACGAGATTTTGGAACCATTATTGATTAAACTTATCAGTAGAAAAGTGGCGAACAAGTTTTTGGTGCCGTTGCCGGGGATGGCAAATGCGTTCTAAAGATATTGTTGGGAAGCCGAGTAAGTTCTAAACTTTAATTGCTAGAAATAAGGTGCGCTTTTTATTTTTAGTTTTAGGTTTCTTTATTTTATTTTATTTTTATCTATTTGTTGTTTTATTTTATCTAGAGTCAAAATGTTTACTAACATGCATTGGGATAAGTTTTGTGGAGATTACATGATCGATAACTTAATTGATGCATGTGTAGATGAAATATGTCATGTTACATCTTTTGAAGAATCAGCATCTGAATCCCTTGGAAATTTAGAATATTCCTCTGAAATCAAAAAATTAATAGGAGAAGATGACCCTATACCACCTTCTATAGATAAACCACCCTTAGTAGAATTCAAGCAATTTCCTGTTCATTTAAAATATGCATTTCTCGGAAGCAACAATACCCTACCAATTATCATTTCTAGTAAGTTATCTAGTCTGCAGGAAGAACCATTATTAGAAACAATAAAGGGGAGAATTAGGAGTGTTGGTTGGCAAATTTCCGATATTAGAGGAATTAGTCCTAATATAGTGATGCATTCTATAAGTTTGGAAAATGAGACTAAACATAGAATAGAAAGGCAGAGAAGATTAAATCCTCACATGAAGGAAGTTGTTAAGAAGGAAATCATTAAGTTACTATACGCAGGAATTATCGATCCAATTTCAGACAATGAATGGGTCAACCCTGTTCAATGCATTCCGAAGAAAGGAGGTATTACTGTAATTCAGAATGAAAAGGGTAACTTAATTCCTACTAAGACAACAACTGGATGGAGAGTTTGTATAGATTATAGAAAATTAAATGCAGCCACTAGGAAAGACCATTTCCCTTTACCATTTATAGATCAAATGTTAGAAAGGATATCAGGTCATGCATTTTACTATTTTCTAAATGGATTCTCTAGTTATTTTTAAATTCATATTAGGCTAGAAGACCAGGACAAAACCACTTTTACATGTCCATTTGGTACGTTTGCCTATAGAAGAATGCTTTTTGGGTTATGCAATGCTCCAGCTACTTTTCAAAGGTGTGTTTCGGCTATTTTTAATAAGTATGTGGAGGATATTATGGAAGTTTTCATGGATGATTTCTCAGTTTATGGAAATTCTTTTGAATCATGTCTAGAAAATTTAGATAAAGTACTTGCTAGATGTGAAGAAACTAATTTGGTTTTGAAGTGGGAGAAATGTCATTTTATGGTTAATGAAGGAATAGTATTAGGTTATAAGATAAATGAAAAAGGAATTCACGTAGATATAGCAAAAACCGAAATCATAGAGAAATTACCTCCTCCCATAAATGTTAAGGAATAAGATCATTTCTAGGCCATGTTGGACTTTACAGAAGGTTTATTAAGGATTTCTCGGTTATAGCTAAACCTTTGACTAATTTATTAGTTAAAGATGTAAAGTTCGAATTCTCTGATGACTGTTTAAAAGCCTTCAAAACTTTAAAACAAGCATTGGTTTCGGCTCCCATTATAGTTAAACCAAACTGGTATCTGCCATTTGAATTGATGTGTGATGCTAGTGATATAGCTGTGGTTTGTGTATTAGGCCAGAGGTATGAAAAGAGTTTTCATGCAATTTACTATGCAAGTCATACTTTATCTTCTGCATAGTGCAATTACACAACTACTGAGAAAGAGATGTTAACAGTCGTATATGCTTTTGACAAGTTTAGATCATACTTGATAGGGTCTAAAGTAATAGTTTACACTGATCATGCTGCTTTAAGATATTTGTTTGTTAAGAAAGATGCCAAACCTAGATTAATTAGATGCATCCTTCTTCTACAAGAATTTGACTTAGAAATTAGGGATAAGAAAGGAAGAGATAATACTGTAGTTGACCACTTATCTTATTTAGAAGATGATAAGGGACCTATAGGTGAAACTGGTGATATTAATGAGTTCTTCCCAGATGAAAATCTACTGTTTGTTAAACATACTGTTAGTCCATGGTATGCTAATTATGCAAACTATTTGGTTACAAATACTCTACCCTCCGAATTGGATTCTAATGGTAAGAAGAAATTTCTTAAGGATATTATATCATTTTTGTGGGATGACCCTTATTTGTTTAAAATATGTGCTGATAGTATTATTCGTAGATGTATAGATGATAATAACTTTTACTTAGTTTTAAGCCATTACCATGATAGCATTTATGGAGGACATTTAGGACCAACAAAAACTGTAGCTAGAGTTTTAGAAAGTGGATTTTATTGGCCAACATTGTTCAAGGATGCTAAAGATTTTGTTCAGAATTGTGATAACTGTCAAAGAACAGGAAATATAAGTCGAAGAGATGAGATGCCATTGAAAAAATCCTTGAAGTAGAGCTTTTCGAAGTTTGGGGTATAGATTTCATGGGACTATTTCCTACGTCTAACGGTAATAATTACATTCTGGTTGCAGTTGATTATGTTTCAAAATGGGTTGAGGCTAGCGCATATAGTAAGAATGATGCTAGAGTAGTTGATAAGTTTCTTAAGCAATTATTTAGTAGATTTGGAGTACCTAGGACCATTATTAGTGATGGAGGTTCACATTTCATCAATAAGACTTTTGAAAGCTTGATGCAAAAATATGGAGTAAATCATAGGATTGCTACCCCATATCA
>CATIWQ010275895.1:0-11188 GCA_949673415.1 Euphorbia schlechtendalii | reverse complement strand
GTGTGTGTGTGTGTGTGTGTGTGTGTGTGTGTGTGTGTGTGTGTGTGTGTGTGTGTGTGTGTGTGTGTATGTATATGTATATATATATATATGTATCAAAAAATGGTGAAAGTCTTCTTCGAGAAGTTTCATGTGGTTCTTTCTTTTCTTTTCCATTTTATAGATTTGCACAAGTACCTGCATAAGTTCATCAGGAATTTTGAAGCTAGAGTTTACCTCATCATTCAAACATGATTTTTTTTGTATTGTTGGTTTGATGATGACATTCTTTCTTTGTTGTCATTCTATGACTCAATTGTTGGAGCCATGTCATCTACTTCCATGAAGCATATTTGTGCAGTTTCTTCTTCATTCGCTGATAAATCTGAGGAGCCTTCATTTTCACTACCGCTCCAGGTTGCTACCATTGCTTTCTTTCCCTTATCTTTTCTTAATTTAGGATAGTTGGACTTAATAAGTCCTTCTTGATGACATTCAAAGTAAGTGATGTTCTTTGCATTTTATCCTCTAGATTTGTCTTCAGAAGTTTTGAATTTTGTCTTTGTGAAGTTCTTCTTCTGATATTCTGATTTCTAAGGAAAGTTTTCCTTCTTCTGAAAATTCTGGGGAATTCTTGAATTTTTCTTCATGAATTTCCTGAATTTTCTTGACAGCATCGCCATTTCTTCATCATCTTTTAAGGAGCTGTCACTTAAAACTTTAGCCTTGAGGATGATGGCTTTCTTTCCTTCAGCCTTGACTTTTTCCTTTTTTGGAAGTTCTGCATTAATATCTCATGTTTTATCAAAGATCCAATTAACTCATCATACTTGTAAGTGGTGAGGTATTGGGCCTATTCTATTACTGTCTTCTTTACCTACCATTCTTTTGTCAAGCCTTTGAGGATCTTCTTCACTTGTTCTTCTTCTGAGAATATTTTTCTCAACCTCTTAAGCTCATTTATGATATTGGTGAATATGGAGTTCATACTTTATATGAATTCATTTTCTTCCATTTTGAACAGCTCATAGTAGCGAAGGTTCTGATTAATCATTGATTCCTTCACTTTATCGGTTCCTTCATATGTTACTTCCAACTTCTTCCAGATTTCCTTTGCACTTCACACATGAAATTTTGTTAAATTTTGTTGCATCTAAGGTAAAATGAAGAAAGTTAATAGTAGTTGCATTACTTTGAAGTTTTTCATATCAGCATCATTATATGCACTTTCAGGTTTAAGGGCAATGATTCCATCCTTATAATAGTAGGTATGTATGGACCATTAGCTATAGTGAGCTGGGCATACATGTCCTGTGATTGGATAAAATTTTTCATTTTATTCTTCTCGAATGTATAGTTCTATCCAAAGAATAGAGGAGGTCTAGACACAGATAGCGCTTCTAGGAGAATATGTGTGCTCTAGTTTCCAAGTAAATGTTTCATGTTGTTATCATCCATAGTGATTGTTTACTCAAGATAGATTTAAATCTTTTAATTGTGTTTTTCTTTGATACCAATTGTTGGACCCGGTAGGGTGATAAATAGGTCAGAGGGGGTGAATGACTCTTTTTTTAGTTCTTTTCACATTTTAGATTTTAAGTAGAAGTTACTTTTGAAGCTTGTTCTGAGTGAACAACTATTTGAAAACTTTCAGTAAAATACCCTTTTCGATTCAGATAATGGTAAGATAAATTTAGCATTACGTGGATAGTGAGGCGAATACAATGAAACCAAATATAAGAGAGTTAGAAATGTTCAAACAGAGATTTTTATCCTGGTTCAACCTTTGCCTGATCCAGTCATTGGAGACTCTATCTAAGATTTAATCTACTAGTGGTTCTCCTTAAGGGTGGAGAATAACCCACTATAACTCTGCCTTACTTATTGAGGTACCATCCAACAATCTAGAACCTAAGAGCTTCACGGATATAAAAGTACCATCCAATTATATCTAAGATCTAAGCTTACAATAACTACTAGAAGTACCCTCCAACTAGTGTCTGAGCTTCCTCATACTTACTTACAACTTAAGCAAGTGTTTTTATAGATTTGAATGATAAAAGTTTAGAGCTTCTGAACTTTGTTTCGGTGAAAACTAAGTTATAAACAAATGTGAAAGATTGTGTTTGCTTTTGAGATTCAGAAGGGAAGAAGTTACAGTTGTCTGATAGCTTGATTGCTCTATTTACTTCACCAACCTTCTTCACTTAAGGATAACTTCTTTTTATAGAGGGAGAGAATGTTTCTATTGAGTTTGGAGTCTTACTCAAATTTTACCTGTTATCTCTAAGGATTTTTCTGTTAGAATTCCGTTTAGAGATGGCAAGCCTCAACTAAATTTGCGCGATCTCTACCAAAGAGATTCTTGGTCCCTACAAATGTACTATTGTCCACTAGGGAATGAAATATGATGATTTTTCCTTGGTCAATAACCAAATTTGTCTTTTTTCATAGAGAGTTGCTTTTGGCACGTGATGGCATTTAAGGCTGTGTCATCTCCCGTGACTTTTAGTGCAGAATGACTAAAGAGTCCCTTGACCATCTTCTAAAGTATTTGTCATCTATTGATGGGAGTATTTCTTTTGAATGTAGCAAGTTGAAAGACTTCTAAATTCTTGAGCGAGGTTCCTTTGAGATATTCTGATATTCTGAACTTAAAACCCTTAAAACTTTCATTCTTAACTTAGAACAATTACCTTATACCGCTTTTCATTTATAACCTCCGCTTTTCCCCTTTTATCAACTTTCATGTCATCTAGGCATTTTGGGCCAATCCACTTGCACACCCCCTACTTGGCCTTCCCTCCTTTTCCTAGCTCGCTTAGTAAAATGAGAATTAGTCATTTTATTCCAATTTTCTCTACCAATCACCACATATCCATTCATTCACACAATATATAGTTTTCAAAAATTTTCTCCTAAAAATTGCAACCCAAGGGAACCATATCTCCCCAATGGCCAAAGTCAAGATACGCACAAGGGGCCATTCAACCTTCCCAAAGGCTCCTCCACAGTATTTTCAGAATAGGTTAAATCTCTTCCACTCAAATATTTATTTATTTTCCCTGTATTTAAACTCTTGATAGAAGGGACAAAATATATTGTTTCCAAAATGTCAATCAAGGAGTTAAAATGCATTTATTGACACTCCTAACTCCAAAAGCAACTCTATTGCATTTCAAGCTTATGAAGGTAACCCAACTATCTTTAAGAAGATAGCTAGGTGCTTTAACCCTGGAATCAACCTTGTTAGAGTTCCGTACATTACACTTTTTTCTCCTTAGGAAGATAGCTAGTCACTTTAACCTTAGAAGTTAATCTTGTCAGAGTTCCATATGGTACACTTTCCGACCTATCGGTCAACAAAGAGAACCCAAGTATTTCTAGGAAGATAGCTAAGCACTTCAACTCTGGAAGTCAACCTAGTTAGAAGTTCGAAAAGTGCACTTTTCAACCTATCGGACAACAAAGACAATCTAATTATCTCATTAGGAAGATAGCTAGGCACTCTAACCTTAGAAGTCAACCTTGTCAAAGTTTTGTGTGGTGCACTTTCTAACCTATTGGTCAAGAAAGGCAATCAAATTGTTTCATTAGGAAGATAGCTATGGGCTTTAATCCTAGAAGTCAACTTTGTCAGGGTTCCGTATGGTACACTTTCCCACCTACCGATCAATGAACACAATCTAATTATCCCCTTTGGAAGATAGCTAGGTGCTTTAACCCTTGATGTCAACCTCATCAGAGTTCTATACAGTGCACTTTCCCATCTATCATTCAATGAAGACATGTTAGACATGATGTATGCCCTAGAGGCAATTAGGGTGATACATCTTTATTAGTTATAATGTACAAACGATTTTGAATTATTATTAATAATAATTAAAGCATCTTTGTTGCTTATCAGTGCTTTTTGTTTATTAATGTATCTCACCGGTATTATATATGTATAATATTTAATATGTATATTCGCATTGATGAGACAAAGTTCATGACTACTTCATAGCATAAAACTGCGAGGACATAGTGGTAGCTATGTGGTGTGAGAACTGCACATACATGTTACTATGAATAGTTTAAATATCCCTAGTCATAGTTTCTTTGAGACTGAACATCAATGGAACAGACATACTAGTATGTGTAGGCTTACTCCTTAGATTAGATCTAAGAAGCTAATCTAACGATCTGAAGGAGGTACCTTGAGTTAACACATGAATGTATTCGGGTAATACATTGGATAACGCTATAAGATAGACACTCAAAAATAACTATATCCATGTGTTGGTGTCATGTCTTATTGTAATAGCAGTACAAGTATCCTCAAACTTGAGATATTGGTTACTTTATCTAGGAGTTGCTATACTTTGGGCCATACTTATTCATACCCTACGATCAGGATGATACCGGTGATTATGGGTATAGCGATGATCACATGTTGGCAACTTGTGTAGTCAAGATGGGATCCATCGCTCCTGATATAGTGATATAATGGGAGATGTTCCTTAGGGCCCCTTGTTGAAGTGACACACTCATAAACCTTTTATCAGAGTATAAGATTTATAGAACGGGTTTTTAGTCAATCTTGATACATAATGGTCAAGTGGTGTTCTTCGTGAACAAGTCTAATTCCAGTGTAACTATGGCTATTATATGAGCTAACATATAATCTGAGCTCAATAAACTATATGGTACTTAACCTGGTGGAAAGAGTGTTGTGAGCATGGGATTTCGCTCCTGAGTCGTGGGTTTGATGATGAAGCTGTAATTTTTCATTTGTTAGCTTTTTTCACATTTTGCAAGGCCCTGGAATCATTTGGAAATCATCTACCTTGTTTCTTTGGGCCTCCTCTTCCTTAGAAAGCCCAATTAATTAAGAAAAAGCCCATCCTGGACATACCATGTCATTAACAACATTGCCATATTGTTAATGATATGGCTGATGTCGTTAACGATATCGAGTGTGTAGTAGAACCAAAATTGCACTTTCTGTAGTTTTTAGCAGAAAAAACAAATCTTTACCCACATGCTAGGATTTTTACTCCGAAATGTCACCTGCCACACCTTACCTAGGACTTGTCAATCCAACATTTGCATTTGGATTGAGGAAAAGTTGAAAAAGCAAAAAGGTAAGGAATGGACTAAGCTAGAGAGAGTTGACTTTGGATTGAAGGGGGCTCTTTAAGTCGGGAGCTGAGTTACAGAACTAAGGGAGCTCATTTTTCTTGCATAAAATCAATAAGAAAAGGAGATCAAAAGTTAAGTAAGAATTTGAAGTGTCTTGGGTGTTCTTGAGTTAGCTAAACACTTTGGTGACTAAGTTAGCATCTTGTAGCTTATATTGGGTTGTATTTTATAAACTAGAGTGATTAAGTTCATGAATAGGGCGTGAACTTGAGATATTTTGGGTTATTTAGGCAAGCTTGAGGTTTAGTTCACTGATAAGTGTATAATTACACTTATTATCATGATAATTTTACAAATTAAAAATTATAGTTTAAGTCATTTTTATAAATCATATA
The DNA here is from genome assembly GCA_949673415.1 of Euphorbia schlechtendalii. NCBI lineage: Eukaryota > Viridiplantae > Streptophyta > Magnoliopsida > Malpighiales > Euphorbiaceae > Euphorbia > Euphorbia schlechtendalii. The sequence continues at coordinate 5,690 of CATIWQ010275895.1, read as the reverse complement.
AAAGATTTCACCTGGTATATAGTTGTTTTTTATGCAAATGTAGGTACTAGGTAAATCTTGAAGTAAAATGATTAAAGTTGGAAATCTATGCAAAAAGAGTGAAAAAGGTGCAAAAAGATGCGTGGAACTTAAGGAATTGGCAAAGGATCAAAGATGTCAAAGATCGGTAGAAATCGAAAAGAGGAATCATGTGAAAAAGGCATGTCATGATCATGACACACGGTCACGACTTGTTAACTTTCACAATGGAAAGTTTCCAACCAAATATTCAAGGTCACATCAATCATTCGTGGTCACGACCTTGACGGTTTATTGGTAAACTCTTCTCTTCTTTCAACCGCCGAATAAGAACGATCAATCACCATCAATTACCAAACAAAAAGACACCCTTTAAAAGTCAACCAATCATGAAAAGGTGCCTTTCCATTATGGATAAGATCAAACCACTTCAACCAATTACAATGAAGCGATGTAATTCTTCACCAATGGACATGACTCTTCGTTTGGATAGACACAACCCTTCGTACTCTATAAATAGGTTTCAAAACCCACAAATTTCATGGAGAGAGTGGGTAATGGTATGGTGGATTATATAGTGTGGCATGAATGATAAATGTGTTGCACAGATAGAGAGTAAAAATATCTAGATTTTGCTATGTTCATAAGTGTTACCGAGAAAATGTATAAGTGATTCAAACCTTATTTTGATCACTAGATTTCTCTACATATTCGAGCTTTTGTTGTATAAGTTTAACGGAAAAGCACTTATCAATAAAAGTTTTCATTCTTCAATATTCGTTTATTCGATATTCACAAAGAATAGTATCCTAACGGAGGTTCTGTATAAGTCAAGATCGAATTCCAAGCAGACGTAAGAATTGCGGGAATTGACGACTCCCATTAAAGAGTGGATACAGTTTGATCAACTTTAGCTTTCACTTGCGTACCTTACAACTTTCTTTGCTTTCTAATTATACTTTCTATTTAAAAGTTTATGATATGTCTACGTATCATAATGTGTATTTCTTGTTAATTTTTTTATATTAATCAAGTTATATGCTTTTGAGTTAACATTAAGAGTAGTTTCGGGGTTAACGAGATCGTGTATAGTCACTGGATCTGTGATTATAACGCTATTTAGTGAGCTAACATTTTTGGAATGGTAACTTGCTAAATATGACTATGCGAGAGCGACCCGTACTAAGCATAGTAATATTGTTATCCAGCTTATATAATCGTCTTAATTCATTTGCACTAAATTTAGAAAAGTCATTTCATATGTTGCTCTGTTGTGAATAATTGAATATCTAAATGTCTAGAACTGAATTTATTAAATTAATCTAGTGTACGTAATATCTTTGATGATTTTGCATTTTTTCTTTGCTATACTTGTTCGTAGGGAATATATATATACTTTTTATCTTCTCTAATCTTTCATACATTTATCTATCCATCCATCATTCCAATCCTCCAAAATAAATTACATTATTTTCTTTTGTTCTGTTCCTCTTATTGATCTTTAGAACTGGTTCATTCCCTGTGGGATTGATATCTTTTAAAACTACATCGTAACTGTATACTTGTAGTGGTCACCATTTTTCTATATAGATAAGTGGTATTGACAACACCTTTTTGTATTTTGAACTCTTATCTTATCGGTAGGAAAGTGGGAGATAAGGTTTTTGGCTTCTTTATAAAATATAAATTCTCAGAGTCAGTAGAGTCAAAACCTTGCGAACAAGTTTTTGGCACCGTTGCAGGGGAAGGCAAGTGGGTTCTAGAGATCTAATTGCTGGAGATGCGATACATTTTCTAATTATATCTATTTATTTCAATTCCTATACTATACAATCTTCTAAACTTATCTTAGATGTAAAAAGATTATGAAATAATCATCTTGGAGGTGATACATCATAATATTTCATCTTAATTCTTGACAAATAAAAGATTTTCTTCTATTTTACCCATTCATGTTTGCGACATATACTCACATTCGTAAATTCCTTGTTAAAACATCTGTTTGTTGTTTTGCTCGCGACTGGTGATCACGATCGTGACTTGTGCATAAACTGTAGCAGTTTGGCAATTTTTTTGACGGTTTCTCCTAAACTCTATATACGTGAATGCGAATTCTCATAATCCTTCACTTACGAAATCTGAAAATCCTGTTTCTTCAGATAAAAAAAAATTCATTCCAAACCTTGAAAATCATTCAATCCTTTTCCTTTTCAACATGGTACCCCCTAACAAATCTAATCTCATTCCTCCTTCGAATCTGCAAGAGTGGTATGAAGCACCTTTTCCAATTTACTCTCGAGAGGAAGGTGATCACTTCAAAACTATTAGAGATGCAGAATTCACGAGTTCCTATGTCTTCCATAGGAATAGTTTTATTCATATAGGAATCTATGATAGGGGAATGTATTACCTTAGAATTCTAAATTTCGTTATCTATTCCAACATGATCGTTGGAAACAGTGAAGATAATTGTAAGGAAATGCTGATATTGTTAGTATGGACGAATAATAAGATGGATTGTTTAGAATTTCTTCACCAAGGGAAGAAGCATAAGCTGTCGAGGAAAGCACTGGAGAAGAATTAGGGATTCCCTAAAGATTGTCACTATAAAATGCTTCCTAGTTGGGATCCATTACCAACTTTTAATCGCTTTACTGGTCTGCCTATAATGGGTGGATCCGCGATCCCTGTTTACTCACTTTACACTTCTATCTAAGTAGTGCGGTGTTTGGTAGAACTAGTTCTGACACTGTCATTCTTGAAGAATTGTTTATCTTAGAAGTAGTTTGGAATGGCATACATGTGGACGTTTCAGGAATTATGATAGAGACTCTTATGTCTGCCGCAATCGATCCTTGTAGAATAGCGTATGGGTTTCGAACTATGGTAAATTTTCTGGACAAGTTGGGAGAATTCCTTGTGATGTGAAAGTCTTTACTGACAAAGATGAAATTTCAGAATTAACTACGAAAGTTTTCTTCGAGTACTGATTTCTAACTAAATGCATTGGAGGTAATAGGATAACCTATGATTGGAAGTCATGGGATAAGCGAGTAGAAGCAGATAAAAAGTGAGAAAGAGAAATCGCTACGGATGAAGGGAATAGTTCAACCAATCTTAGGAGGAAGTTAAATGACTTAATGGAAGAACAAGTCTCTATTCATCACAAGATTAACGACATCCAAAATCTGGTGTATGATGTTGAAAGAGATCTGAGGGAGTCACGTTATAAGATTGATAAAATGATTAAATCACTAACTCCTGAATAGATCATTTTCTTTTCATTTAGGTTTAGAACCTTGTATAGCCTTTTCTTTTTGTGTGTTTGTTGTTTATTGGTGTTTATTTGTTTGCTTATTTATCTATTGTTTGTTTGTTTTTTGTGTTAAATATGAAATGAAAATTTGAACAGCAAGACTTTGATTTTCAATTGTTATCTTCACCATGACTACTCAAGGTATAAAATGGTAAATATTTATCGTTTCTATTTAACAATGTTCATTTGTGTTTTTATTTCTAAGTTATTTTAGGTACAAGTCTAAAAATTGAAATTTTGAAGAATTAAAGAAGATCGCAACCGCAGTTCAACTCATGCTCGTGACAATTTGCAGTAAACTTTATGTTTCTTTTGTGAGGAAGATCACGATCGTGACACGAGAAAATTATAACCATTACAGATCGTGATCAGACACGCAACAGATGGCTAAAATCACCATAAACTGTTAGTTTTGAGCAATAACAGCTATATTATTAATTATGACCAATTAGAGACCTCTTAAACCTCTATAAATAGGTCTATGTTGAACCCTAGCCACCACAATCTTCAAAAAGATTACAAAATCTCTAAAAATTCTTCATCTTCAACCTTCAAAATTCAATTTTTTCTTCTTAACCTTTACACTTCAAAACAATCAAGATACCTTAGAAGAAATCTACAAAAAGAAGAGTAAGCTAAATATACCAAGAGGAGTATAATAGTCCTTTCCCTTTAAGAACAAGAGAAGAAGGCAAAAGCTTTCAAAAGCTTAACAAATTAGATATCACGGGAATGATATTCTTAGATTTGGTCTTCTTGGAAACATTAAATCTCTGTAGAGAGATGGAGGTTTATCTTTCGGCTCTTGGACCCACAAAGTTTGTGGATTTGTGTTTTCTACAAAATCGATATTGGATTCTCGAATGTCCAGTAACATTCGACTATGAAGATGCAAGGAAAAGGGCGATTCAATTTTGTAATCAAGGATGACATTACACCATTGCAAGAGAGATGAAGGGTGAATAGTTCAGATTTGAAATTGTTAATTATTCGAGCATGATGGATTCTTTTCAACCAAATCGAGTTTGGGCAGATTATCAGGGTAAGGGAGGCTTCGATCCCAAAAATTCTCCTAATAAACTTATTAAGGATGAGTGCATTCTTCTTCTCCACAAATACCTTTCCACTTCGATATTTTGTCAAGTAGAGAATACCAAAGTCTAAAAGAAAGATTTGTTTGTTCTTTCTTACACTTTGATGAAGCAAAAAGCGGAATTCGTGGATATCAAATGGGATATGATGAAGAAGAATTCTAAAAGCATGAGGAACAAGATTGGAGTAGCTGAAATTATCACTGCTATCATCTTGGGTGCAAGAGGTGAACTCCCATGTGTCCAACAACCGGGTGTGTATTTTCGCTATATGGATGGGACTTATTTGAAGACTATCAGACTCCTTCAAGAGAACGATGGTATATATTCTTTCTACTCCTACTCCAACCGCACCAAGAAGCTAATCTTTGCTCATGAAGATTCTACCAACGAACCATCTAATCCAACCATTAGCCGTCGATATGGAAAAGTTCTAATGCTTGAAGCAGAAGAAGACGAAGAAGAAGAAGATGAAGCTCTAAAAGATTGGAAGTCAAGCATGCAATAAAAATTAGATAATTTCCAAGCAGAACTTGGAGTAATGAAATGAGACATGAAGATTCTTAAGAAGAATAATAAATCGATGCTTCGAAAATTATTATCCTTCTTTCGAAAACAAAATTGTCATTTTATTCCTTGTCCCTCGGATTCTCCTTCTCAATAGAATGGGATTTCTCTTTACTTTTCTTTTTCAATTGAATAAAGTCTTCCACAATGAGGACATTGTGTTCTTTAGTGTGGGGGGGCATTTGTAAAAATCCCAAAAAATCTAAAAAAACAAATAAAATGGAAAAAATCGAAGAATTTGAAAATTTTTCTTGATTTTTATTGTTATTTATACATTATCCATACCTATACTTTACAAACAATTGTCCAAGGTTATTGTGAGTTTTAGGTATTACAAGTTTGATGTTAGTTCAAACTTCGAACAAAATTTTTGTTACGAATTTGAGCGCATGTTGAAATTGAGCATTTTTAGTACAACATTTATCAATTTGGCAAGGATGAGTGGTGAGTAACATTCGAAAGCAACATTCCAAGTAAGTTTTGATTCACATTTCAATGCAACCTGAATTAGTATAAATTGTATAGTTTTAGTTTAAGGTTAGTGATATGTTTAAGTGGAGTAATATCTAGTAGTATTCTTACTATGAGTTTTATATGCAAATCTTGAATAAGTCCTATAAGTATTGAGTGTGTTTAAAGTGTTGGGAAACTATAGCCATAATACTTTGAAATTGATCAATAAAGGATGAGGGTATTAA
>CATIWQ010275881.1:0-31833 GCA_949673415.1 Euphorbia schlechtendalii | reverse complement strand
TTGACCCGATAACCGGAATTTAAAATTTTTTATTCAAATACATGTTCGTAATTTCAGAAGTACATAAAATTTTATTTGGTAACGTAATAAAAGTTGGTAAACAATTTAATTTAGTCGATTAAATATATTTTTACGGAATATGTAAATTTAGTCGATAAAATATTTTTTCACGTAATTTTTAATTTACTGGATTATTAATTTATTAAGTATTTATTTACGGAATATTTAGTCGATAATATATTATTTTATTGAAGTTCGTTTTAATTGTTTTGAATATTATGAACTTTGTATTTTATTGTATTCATGGAATTTATCAGTCATAAAATATATTTCCGTAGTCAAATTTTATATTTTCAGTTCAAATTTCAGAAATAAAATTTTTTCCCTCCCTTTGCCTGGCCGGCCGGAAATTTATTCTGGCCTGCCACTTGGCTGGCCGGAATAAAATTCCGGCCAACCATATTATTGGCCGAAATTTTATTTCGGCCGTAATAGAGTTAGGCCGGAATTTTATTTCGACTGTTTACTCGTTTGGCCGGAATAAAATTCCGGCCGGCTACTTGTCCGGCCGGAATTTTATTCCGGCCAAATGTGAATTTGGCCGGAATAAAATTCCGACCAAACCTAATATTGGCCGAAATAAAATTCCGGCCATACTATAGTTAGGCCGGAATTTTATTTCGGCTCTTAACTCCATTGGCCGGAATAAAATTCCGGCCAATATACAGTCGCCGGAATTGATAATCCGGCGAGGGGTGAAAAAATTTTTTTTTTGGCAACGGGGGCATTTTTATCTTTTGAACGGGCGACGCAGTAACTCCCTTTTTGTTTTATATTGGTTAGAATATACTTCAATTTTATTCAAGAATTTTGATTCAAAAGATCCTTATTTTTATATTTATTATTTCGTCCAAGGTTTTGAATAGTAAGACATGTCTTAATATTTACGTATTTTTCGAGAAAGTATTGACATAACATGCCTTTTATAGAATTATGGATTTAATTTTTTTTTTTTTTTTTTTTTAGGAATTTGAGATTCAAACTCTAGGATCTTCACTTTCTTGCTCTGTTTTTGGAGGAATGTGATCACTAGATCAAAACCTATCGGGATAATGTTATATTGGTGATAGCATGGATATTCATTTTCTTCATTTGGCTACTAGACCGGTTCATAGGTTTTAGTGCGTGCCTAAACCGCCCAAGCCTGTAATGTATCTATTGGAGTTGGGAAATGATTTTTTTAGGGCATCTTACACAATTAACACATTTTCTATAATTCATTTAGATCTCTAACTTTCAAACTAATTCCTATTTACATTTTTACATCCCTCTTTTTCTTCACTTTTCTTGTTTTTTATTTATCTCACAAACCTTTTATTTTTTCAACATGCCGCCGTTTTAGAATATTTTCTTCTCGCCGTTTTAGAATATTTTCTTCATCTTTATGTTTTCCTTCAAAATAAGATCCATGCTACTATACTTTTTTCGAACTTTTTTTACCGATACATATTTATTTTATACTACCTCCCTTTTTTAATAATTGTCTTTCTAGGATCTTTGAAATTTTTTTAAATAAGTGTTTTTTTAGAATTTCAATGGATATTTTATCCATTTTACCCTTGTTTAATGTACCTTGAAAATGACAAAAAAAATAAGGTATCCAATTAAATTTCAAATGAACAAAAGTTACAAGGATGAATAAGTATTTTTATCATCCTAATTAATGTGACATTGGTATTGGGAAACAACTTTAAAGTGATAATTATTTAAAAAGGGAGGGAGCAATTCTGTTATAGTTGTCATATATTTAAAACTCATACGTAATTAAATACATATAAATATAACACAAATATATCAATTTGACATATTACAAGTAAATTTTAACAAAAATATAACATAATTACATCAAATTGAATTAACTATAAGATAACTATAAAATGCGATTTTGTTATATTGAATATATCTATAAGTAAACTATAATATAACTATATAATGCATATTGTTATATAAAGAATAAATTAAGAAAAAATACATAAATATAACATGATTACATTAATTATAAAATACTATGAATAACGTACAATTAAATCAAGGCAAAAATATAATAAAATTACGTTGATTTGAAATAACTATAAGATAATTATAAAATCCGACTAGGTTACACAAGACAACTACAATGTGATAGAAATGTAAATTAAAATTATTGACAATACACTTTTGACAATTAAATTAAGCAATAGACAAAATAATAATTATTTATGCTAAACATATATTTTTACGTATTTCCCTTTTCTGAATGTTTTGTGGCTCGACCCGGACCCACTAAAGTTCACAAAGTATATGGGTTGGGTTGAGATTATTCCAAAATCACAACTATTTACATAAGAAATTATTTTATTTTATATAATGTAATTTATTTATTTATTGAGTTAGGTTATTGAAAATATTATTAGTTGAAAAATGTGTTGTTACATTTATATTTGTTAAAATTTGATGCAATATTATCGGCGTAACAAATACATATATAAATTATTTAGTTTGTTTTGTAATAAAATATGTATGTACTTGCGCAACTCGAACCCGAAAATTTGTAAAATGTGTTGTGACAATTTAGGATCAGCATTTATTGGCAAAATCCTGTTTAACCCGACTTGAGCCAAACCCGGGCTACCAAACAAAATACAATAAAAAATAATTAAGAGAGGAACACTTCTTGCGATGAAAACGGGGCAAAATGAGGTGGGTAATGCATTCTTTATCTCCATATTCATTGAGGTTTCGGGGAAAAATTATTCTCCATATCCATATCCATTAAGGATTCGGGGATAATTTTTCCTTCATTTCCTTATCGGGAATTGTCCATCGAGTATTGGATATACTCCATTTCCCTCATTAAAATAAATAACATGTAAATATTTTTAAAGTTTCATACAATAAAACTTTGAATCATTACTTAAAAATATTATTTGATCAAATTGTTTCAATGTTTAATGTTAAATAAATTTGAAGTCCTAATGTATAATTTAAAAAGTCTATCACATCACATAATAAATCCTAAGAAAATAAACATCAAACTTGAGATGCAATGCTCAACATTCAAAATAAGAGTATAGATAAAAACATCTATATTAATATATTTCATACAATAAAAACTTTGAATAATTATTTAAAAATATTATTTCAAATTGTTTCAATGTTTAATGCTAAATAAATTTAAAGTCTTAATATATAATTTAAAAAGTCCATCACATTACATAATGAATTCTAAGAAAATAAATATCAAATTTGAGATGCAGTGTTTAACATTCAAAATAAAATTATAGATAATAACATCAAAATCAACAATATTTTGTTCATTTCGACGTTGCTCTTCCATTAATATATATAACCTTTAGGGTTGTAAGGTTTATAAAATTTTTTTAAAAAAGTCTTGGAATAAGTCTATATCCATTTGTTATATAATATAAACTATAATTTTTATAAAATATAGAAAATATTTGGAGCTTTCGGGAATAATTCGAGAAAAATTTGAAAATTTTTCAATGGAGGTATATCGGTGTTGGGTTCGGGGATTTATCAGATTGGGGAGTGCATTCCCCATATCCATATTCATTAAGGTTTCGGGTACGAAAAATTCTCCACTCCATACCCATTAAAAATTTTTATCGAGGATTTCCCATCCTTATCGAAGCGGATCTCCATCGAATTTAGAGATTTGAAAACCCCCTTAGCATCCCTAAATTTTTCCTTTCTGCCTGTGGTTGGTTTTCTGTAATCGGTGCACTTTATTTTACTATTTTCCCAAGAAAATAAATAACAATAATAATATGGCTTTTTTTTTTGGTGCTGTAATCATATAGTAGTATATCAATTCTTTCTTTTTCTTTTTCTTTTGTATTCTCTCCCTTTGAACTTTGACTGAAACCAGACAAGTACATTTTCCACAGAGATAGCTTTCCTTTGCTTTGCTTTGCTTGCAGCTTTCGGCGCTTTTTTCTCTCCTTCCTTCCACATTTCGCCACCTCTTCTCTCTGATCACTCTCATTAACTATTACTCTTCCTGCTTCACGCGGTAATTTCACTCTTTTTCCTCTGCGTTTCTTCAAATTTTTTCAATCTTTCTAGATCTTTCCTTTTCTGTGCGTGAGATCTTTTTGTTTTATCGGTTTTCCGGGGCCAGATCGCCAGGTTCTTGCTGCTCCTTTTTTTTTTTGTTTCTGTAATTGGTTGTTGTTTGGGTTTGTTTATCTGTCTGTCTCCATATTGAATTCAAGTGCTTATGCTTTGTAATCGATATGCTTCGTTGTTTTCTTCAATCTTATGGCTGTGAATTCGGAACTTGTTTTTCTGCCTCACTAATGGAAGATAGCGTTTGTTGTCTTTGGATGATGCAGCTAAGAAATTAGCTTAGGAGGAAAACAGTATGTACTTGCTTATTGTATATTTATTGTGGACATTTTCATGAACGAATTAATTGTCAGCTCAATGTGTAACTTGGATTCACGAGAAATGGCGTTCATTATTTGGGGATTTGTTTGTAATGACACACATGTACGCCAATTTCGTAGAATGAATATACATCTTTATACTGATTAGTCTGGATTGAATTGAGCGTTTAAACTTATTCCTTGGATACCTTCAATCAAAGCTTGTATGGTGTTCTTGTTGCTTAAAGGGGAACATTGGGGCATTCTTGTGCTTGCCATTTCTCACTTGCCAGCTCACATTAGACATATATTGTCATGAGCATGTGAACTATGTTGGACTTGCGATTATGTTTTTATTTTTTCAGAATAACATGTATTATTTTTCTTCTTTATCATGCCTTGCAGGTTTGTAGCATTTGTTGTGGTTAAATTGACCACAGTATGAAAAATAATAATAGAAGAGAATCAAGTATATCGTTGTAGCTTGATTGTTACCTCGTCTATGCTGTGTACCGCAATACAGAATATGGGATTACTCTGCAGTAAACAGCGCCGCTACAAGGAAGCAGACACCGAAGAGAATGCGCAGGTGATTATGTTTTATATAACAAAACCGTATTAATTATACAAGAGGAATTAATAAAAACGGTTTTGGCTTTTACGATTGTTATCCTTATTACATGTGTTATCTGCCATGAGCTGTTACTTTCAATTGATGCTTCATGCATGGAATTCGCAGGCTGCAGAAATCGAGAGGCGGATCGAGCAAGAAACAAAGGCCGAAAAGCATATTCAAAAACTCCTACTTCTTGGTATCCAATTTTAACTGCCATTTGAGTGCCTTTTATTTATCTTCTCTCAGTTTTATTCCTTGTCAAGATATTCAATTTTTTGTCTTTCATTTATCAAATATTACCTTACATGGATCAATTTACGTTTAATGATCTAGGAGCTGGAGACTCTGGGAAGTCCACAATATTTAAGCAGGTAAGATATAATCTAACTTGCCAATTGATTATTTTTGCCTAGAATTTTTACTTGATGTTTTCTTTTCATGATTCATGCACAGATAAAACTTTTGTTTCAAAGTGGATTTGATGAAGGAGAATTGAAGAGCTATATCTCGGTCATCCATGCCAATGTCTATCAGACAATAAAAGTACGCAATACTTGACAGGGTGTGTTTGTTATTTCCCTTTTCGCGTAATGTAACAAAAACGTAGAGGCAGCTATGATGGCAAAATCTTGAAACGTACAGATTGTGAATTTTGTATTGAAAGTGCAGCTCATGTATTTGAACAGATATTGTATGATGGATCGAAAGAATTGGCTCAAAATGAAACTGATTCTACAAAGTACGCCGTATCTAGTGATAATAAGGTTAGCAATTACTATTTTTTTTGCACACTCATTGTTGCAAGCAAATTTATATAGTTAAGCTTTTTAATGTGTAGTTAAGGAGGAAAGAGTAAGTAGCAGTTATCTAACTTGTTTATTTGAGTTATTTATGAAGGACATTTCAAAGTTTTTGGCAGCTTTCTCTAGAAGTATTGACTAATCCTGTGTTCTAGAAGATTTTTACTACTAAAGTCGATAGTTTATCCCTTGTTCATCAGGAAATTGGAGAAAAGTTGTCCGAAATTGGAAGCAGGTTGAATTATCCTACTCTCTCTAAACATCTCGCACATGAGATTGAAACTTTGTGGAAAGATGCCGCCATTCAGGTACTTGGTTCATCACGTGAAATGTAAAATATGCACACTGATTACAAATTTCTACCTCAGTATCCATCTTATAATTTGAGTTTTAAAAAGTAAAAAGAAAAATTGAAGCATCTGAATAATATTCGTCATTTATGATCCCGAAACATTTTTATTATGGATGTTACTTGTTTCTTATAGGAAACACATGCTCGGGGAAATGAACTGCAAGTTCCAGATTGTGCCCCTTATTTCATGGAAAATTTGCAAAGATTGTCTGATTCAAATTATGTTCCAACTAAGGTATATAGAAGTTGTAGCTGCTAGGTTATTTTATGCTCTGTTATTCATATCCGTATCCCATGCTTAATTATTTGTTATCATTTTTCATCTCAAGAAAAAGAAATTTGTTTCGCTAGCACCAATATGTTCTTATGCCTAGCAATGATAAAAATTCCATTTATGTGACCATAATAATTAATACCTCTAAAAGCAATTAAATTGGATATTTCATCTGAGAGTTTCTATTTATGTGACCATAATAAGTAAAATATTCCATTTCGGCCATAACTCTTACTATTCAGCTTCTGTGACTACAGATTCTTACTCTGCTAAAAAAACAGATTAAAAATCATCGACATTTTTCAGGGTCTGACGTATTCGATATTGCAGGATGATGTTCTATATGCAAGGGTTCGTACAACTGGTGTTGTAGAGATCCAGTTCAGGTGACTTTTACCTACTGATAAACTTCCATCTAGTACTATTAACTAAATGGTCGGCCATTGATTTGGATCGACCGATTATTTTCCTATGCATTGCAGTTTTTTATACGGTTTAACCAAAGTGTCACTTTGACAGCCCTGTTGGAGAGAACAAGAAAAGCGGTGAAGTTTATAGGCTTTTTGACGTTGGTGGACAGAGAAATGAGAGACGCAAATGGATCCATCTATTCGATGGTGTGACAGCTGTCATCTTTTGCGCTGCCATTAGCGAGTAAGTAATCGTTTTTTGACCTCTACATATTGAAATCCTCAACTTTCGAGCAACCTATATATATTATTTACCCTTCAATTGCAGATCTTTGAAAAATGTCTGTTGATGGATAATGTGCCCCATAGTTATCAAAATCGTACGATTCGCGATTCGAATCCTATGGTTTGGTTCGATCCATCCCTGAATCGATACAAATCTAAGGGTGCATCGAAATAGGCTTAGAATCGTGACAAAATCGTATGATTCGGATGATTTGGCCGATTCAAATGCTTAATGTTTCTCAAATATTTATCACGTTATATTCACTTAATGACGATAATTATTAGTGATTATGATTTTATTTGATTAGGTTTTAGTTTTAATTACTTGCTTAGTTAATAAGATTTGGTTTTGATATTAATATTGTATGTGTTGACTATTGACTAAAATTAGTATTAATTTAAGTTGAACATTCTAAATATTTTATTTTTATATGAATTAAGAATTGATCTGAATCTTACGACTTGATTCGATTCGCGATTCATGATTCATAAATTTGAGATTTCAATTCTGATTGACAACTATGATGTGCCCCATTTTACTTTGTTGCCTTATAATGAAACTGTCAATGTTTTTTCGCGTTTTAGGTACGACCAGACACTCTTCGAGGATGAGAACAGAAACCGAATGATGGAAACAAAGGAACTTTTCGAATGGGTTCTCAAGCAGCCGTGTTTCGAGGTTTTTCTTTCACGCTGCCACATTTTTACAGCCGCAACTTTTTTTTTCTGTTTCTTTAATGTTGCATTCATTTCTGCAGAAAACATCCTTCATGTTGTTTCTCAACAAATTCGATATATTTGAAAAGAAGATTCTCAAAGTAAACTAGTACTACTCTACATTCTACAATGATTCAAAACTAGCACTTGTCTCGATTTTTCTGATACTGTAACTCGTATAGGTTCCGCTAAATGTATGCGAGTGGTTCAAGGATTATCAACCAGTTTCTACAGGAAAACAAGAGATCGAGCATGCATATGAGTAAGAAATTCAATACATGTGCATTGTTGGAAATGAGAATCACGAATATTTAGTGACCATCGTGAATTTTTCTTTTTTTTTGTTCAGATTCGTGAAGAAAAAATTTGAGGAGTTGTATTTTCAAAGCACAACCCCAGATCGGGTGGATCGGGTGTTTAAAATATATAGAACGACTGCTTTGGATCAGAAACTTGTGAAGAAAACGTTCAAGCTTGTAGACGAGACGCTAAGGCGCAGAAATCTATTTGAAGCGGGTTTATTATGACCAACGGAAAAGACGTTAATTTGAGGAGATTGTTCATATATAATTCGGAAAAATTAAAAGATTTGGGAGAAAGAACTTCATTTGATTACTGCTGCTATTTTATCAGTTTAATATGAATTTTTAATTGCAGGTTGGGAGAAAAATAGGTTTTTTTACCATTACTACTGTTTCTTGAGAAAAAAAGGATCTATGTTGATTATTTATGTATTGTTGATGTTAAGTGGAGACTCTGCATTAAAGAATGCAATTAAGTCTATCTTTTCTTGTCTTGCACAGCTCATCATCATTGTGTTTCTTTATTCTTGCTTTTGTTTGACATATATGATATATTGCTTTTAAAGTTCAATTTCTGCTTCTAAAAACCTAAGCATGAGCAACAATCAATCTTGAACTCTGAACAAATTTTAGTGTTTGAATTTGTTCATTTTGACGAAAATCTGTGTTTTAAAACTTTACTTTTTATTGTATCAAATTATGTATACACAATCACAGTTTGCTCTAAAATAACATGATTATTATCAGAATATATACTGGTCGATTAATACTTTTTAAATGTTTGTCACAAATTATATGTACCGTTTATTGGAACATATTTTGGAATAAAGGCTTTAGTAGAGAATTCTTATACACATATTTTAGGAAAATGAATTGTATTAAAATTAAAGTAGATGGATAAAACATAAAATAAACTGCCCAAGTAATAGGAGCATGAATATTGTACCATGCTATGTTGTTCGAACGGTAAAGTCGCATACTTTGTGCAGTTATGATAACATCGGTTCAAAAACAACTCCATCAACGCCAAAGTAAAAAAGAAAACAAAGATTCCAAATTATATTTTTAATTATGTACGAGAAATATCACAACTATGCTTTAAAAATGTATACAGCGCATACGCGTAGTACAGATACATTCCTTAAAGTTTAGTCGATAATGTGTTTTTGTTGGACCCGAACAAAGTTGGAAGTATTGAATTGAATTTGTTATAAACACAACCCCACAAAAAAGATTTATGAGTATGGAAAGCACATGAAAATAGAAAGATTATTCCAATAAGACGATGGACACAACCATTTCTTGTGCTTTTGTTTTTTTCTTTTTTATTTCAACCAAATTAATTAATAAAAAAAATGATGTTATATGCCTCTTCTAGGACCCTCATTTACAAGATTTCAACTTTGTGATTTCATATTACTTCTATCTGTTTAACTTTTTCATATCAACATATCTTATGAACACAGTGGCGGTGCCATGAATATGCTCTTAGAGGGGCAAAATCGAGACCTATAAAACATAGAAGAAAGTCTTTAAAAGATTTTTTTTCAGAATAAAATCTAGAACAAAATTGATATAATTTTTTCTTAGGTTAAATAAGATTTGTTAAACAAATTTATTAGCCGATTCTTAAGAGTGAATAAGTAAAATTGATACCCCTGAAGTTAAAGTATACGGGTGATTAGTTATACTTATATTCATATTGAAAACAAAAACATGATATAGTATTAATAAGAGATCTAATTATTCTATGAAAAGATTTATCAAGTTGGGTTGTCTTTAATGATAATTTTCATTCATTTTCTCACACTTATCAAACAAATAAAATGAGAAAGTAACATAAAGGAGAGCAAATAATTATAAGAAATAAATAAATCAAGAAAATGTGGTAACTGTTTTTTTAGTTGAATTTGGTTGTTTTCATAAAGAAAAATAGGTCACTTAAAAGGTAATAAAGTAAATATGGACTAACTTAAGAATACAATAGAAAATGCCCATGTAAGCTTTCATCTTCCTCCATATTACAGGTTTCGGAGGGCAAAATGCTCTTCAAAAACCTAAGTTGCAGACACCAAATGCTCATCTACCATGATGTTTCCTAGCGGTTGGAGGGTCAATTGACCCTCCACGACCACCCCTGACGTCGCCCATGTATAAACACGTTTATTACCACATTATAAATGATTGTTTTTAAAAAATGGAATAGGCCAGATACAAAAAAAAAAAACATTTGTACATAATACGACTTCTAAACGATATTTAATTCAATGATATGGTTGATTAAAGGATTTAGAAAGAGCTGGAAATTCATCAGTGGAATGGGAATGTGACACTGTTACTACTTCTTTCATTCTCTCTTCGTCCGCTAAAAACAAGACACTTAACCTTTTAAATGTAACAATTATTTAATTTTTGGCTAGGGCATGGTTGTTGTCCAACCCGACTTCATTGTTTCCAATTTTGTCCATAATTAGAAGGTGAAATGCATCATTACCCTCCTTAACTTAATTCTGAACATTGGATGACATCTCCATCTTCTAAAAAGAACATTTACCATTTTAATTTGATAAGAATGCACCAGTTTGACTCCACAACACCATGTGTCAACTTTTAGTTGGAAAGAGAAATAACATTTTTGAAAAGTCAAACCAACTAAATTTTAACACTTGACGTTGAGGAGCTAAGCGATACGTTCTTGCCAATTAGAAAGGTATATGTGGCCCTTTTACAAATTGAGGTATCATCAACTTTTATTTCCAAGTTGAGGGTATCACTTAGTTTATCACATTTTTCCAAAATTAAATGTTTACAAACTAACCATAATTCTTTTTTGTAATTTACTACTCCCTCTATCTACTAAATATTGACATTTTAACAAATTCATAGTTTTTATGATAACAATTAATCGAATGAGGTGATTTACTAATTTACCCTTTCATAAATGTCCTACTCTATTTTCAAGACTTCATTAATAATTTCAATAAAAACAATTTGCTAGTGTTTAAATATTGATTCCTATAATCTTCTCATCTTGTTATTAGAGATTGAAATATGGTTATCTTGAAAGTTGAACAAATTGATAGGGGTGAGAATAAAAAACTTGGAGAAAAATCACATTGGAAATACAAAATAACAATAAAAAAGAAATCAAAATTCTTCTAAAATGTCAATATTTAGTAGATGGGGAAGTATTCAATTAAATTTTTTTTACTCATGATGAAATTCAAAACAATGGTTAGGATCGAGCAATTAAGGATTAGTATAGTTAAATTTTTCTACACTGTTTTTCTAAAAAGTTGCATTTTTAAACTTTTCTTATAAACAACGGAGATAATTTTGAAAAAACAAATTAGATGATTCTTAATTAAATAATATAAAATATCATAATGTGTTATTCAAACTCAAAATTTTTAATTCTATAAAAATTTTGTAAAAACAATTTATTGAAAAAAAAGTTTGAAAAACAATCCGTAGGCTTTCCACGCGGAGAGCACGTGTTGAAAAACAATGAAGGTAAAAGCAAACCATATGAAGGGTATAATAGTCAATTAGAGAAAATATGAAATAGAAAAGGTGCATAAGCTCACCTCACCGGCCAAAAAATTGGAGAACCAAAGTTGAATATTCCATTGCTCCTTCCGCCGTCCCAATTATTCGGAAATGCGTGACAGCGACGACGACGGCGACTCTGTCAGCCTTACCTCGCCATCTTCCAATTCGGTTATCTTCCTCCTAAGCCTAGTTTTCTGACTTGTTCTCCTTTCTGAAACCAAGAATATTCCATTTCACCTTCACAATCTTAATGCCGACACGATTGTAAAGAAATTGCATCAATATCAATCAATACGCACAACCCTACCATTTCCTTCTCTATCTCGGATTCTTCTGATTTAATCTACACCAGGTAGCTTTTGATCGCTTATTCTCAAAAGATTTCTTTAAATTTCCTATAACCTGTTTTTTATTGGTTTCGCTCAAAAGCCAGCTTTGTGAATGAGGTGAGAAATGTACGTTTGAGCTTTTTTTTTTATGTAATTTATGAATCATGTTCTACATGTTCTCTGTGATGTAAAGCTAGAATTATTGTTCATATATATTTTTTTATTGAAACTTTTGCATAGTTTTTTTCTGCGTCGTCGTCGAGAAAGTTTGTCTCGTTTGATTCATTTTGTATTTGGCTTCTGACTCTGTTTGTTGGATCCTAATTACGGTGATCATATTAATTTTGTTCTAGGGAATCGGCATTGTTTTTACTTTTTTGATGCCTAATTTCTTGTCTGCTATCAGCTCTCATTTACTATCTAATGAATTTTGTTTGGAAGGTATTATTGATCCGTAATTCCAGGGCACCATTTGAACAGAAGAGTTTAGGTTGGATTATTGTTGAAATAGTGTTATTCTTTGTGTGGTCAATAACATGCTTCTATAGCTTGTGTTTGAAGCATGGAAGTAAATCATTTGCATTGAGATTCAACTATTCGACATGATATTGGTCTATTGTCTGTAGGAGGTTCTTCGCTATTGAACTCCTTATATATTTCTTTGCAGATATTTTTCCTCGTTTCTCATTCATTGTTGTTGTAAAAGTTCGAGGCCTTCTTGGAAACTCTTAAAAGGAATTATGCGGAACAATTGGATGATTTTGATGAATCTCGATGATAGATCTTCATATATCATGCGTGGAGAGCCCCTGTTATCACCAAATCCAGGGGCTCGTATGGTTTCCCAATTAAGTCCATCTGTTGACAATTCTCTACGCCAATCTGGATTCTTATATATTCCTGGAAGTATGCCTTTTCAAGAAGCTCTCATCTGCATGTCGAAGCTTGCAGGGGCTTTACTTTTCTGGTTTTCTGGTGCATCGAGTTCCAATTTAGCCCAACAACTTGCAAGCAATCAACATGGACCAAGACCTGGGAATAATCAGTTATCTGTACAAATGAAGAACATTACTTCCACTAGGCCTGATCTCATCGGGTTTCGATCTGGCTCGAAATTAAAACAAGAATCTTCTTCTCAAGTTATGGGTAAGATTTCAAGTTTCATGATAAGGCTCCTTCACAGAGAAGCTGAAAGACTCCAGTCATTCTCTGTGCTCTCCTTAGCTTCTTCTCTGGTACCACCATTCAAGAACTTGTGAGTCATACTATTTGAAGAATAGTTATTATTTTGCACCTGGTCATTTTTTAGCTCAAGTTCCATACACTTGATGTGTGTTTTTACTACCCAACACTTAAATAGTTATATGTGGTTTCAGATCTTCAAAGATTTTAGCTGATCCTTTGGATAATGGTGTGCAACTTCCAACATCCATGGACCAAAGACCTTGTGAAGTTGTGCGCAATTCAAGCCTAAGATTTCATGACCCAAACTGGAAAAGAGATGCAATTGAGCCGAAAACTGGTATTGAGTTTCCAATGATGCTGGACAACATGTTAACTGGAGAGAAAAAATCCAATATAACTTCAGAGGTAAACTTCAAAAAATTCCTTAGGACAGCCTCCGGGTGCCTTAGTTTTCTAGTCTTTGGTGGTTGCGCTCCTGCTATTCACTTTGTCAGTTAAGTGTGAGCTTGTATTACTAGCTACCTGCTTATTGGTTTATGCGTTTAGCTCTTATACCTGCTACTTATGATCTCTCCCCTCTTATGATACAAAAGTCAATATATTTTACATCTGAGAATCATCATTCCTTTAAAATAGCTTTTGGATGGGGAGTCGTTTGGAAACTATAAGTCTTCCATTTTTTCAAAAACATCATGTGTGTGATGATCCTTTCACGTGTTAATTTTATGCGGAATAATCATTTCCATTGTTTAGGTTCATCTAAAATTTTTTCAGTAACTCCCCATTGTATCGAACATGCATTTTCAGGTCCTTGCAGGAACTGGATCAAGAACTATGAAAATTATCAAAATTAAATCTCTAAATGTTTATGCATTTGGATTTTGTAAGTTTTCATACTTGTAGTTTCATAATGTTTCAGACAACTGAACTCAATATTCACTTGCTCTTGATATGCTGTATAGATATTCATCCTAACTCTATCTGCGAGAAATTGGGACCAAAATATGCTTCTATCTCAGAAGGTGAATTGATCAAAAGCCGTGACTTTTATGAGGATCTTCTCAGGTATATCAACTCTGATTTGCTCCACATACCGTTGCTGTGTTTGTCCTTCTTTACGCATGTTTCCTTTTTTTTTAAAAAAAATTGTTTCCTTATATCATTATTGATTATATGATATTATGATAGTAATGTGAAAATCAAATTAAATAGATATTCTGGAATATATAAGTTGCTCTCATTAACTTTTTATAGAACTGCATATTTTGGTTTTGAACAACAACATTTTGGTCCTTCGTATTATTTAATTAGGAATTGTCTGACTTGTTTTTCCAAAATCAACCCTACTGCTTTTTGGAAAAGCTTGAAAATGGAGCTTTTCAAAAAAGCTGGTTGGGAAAACACAACAAAACTGGCCCTTAGAAAGATATGTTTTATGAAAAATTTCAGTTCATGATTATTCTTCTCAGTTGTTTGTTCCATGCATTTAGCTATATGCTTAGGAAGTCGGTTCTCAAATGGTGTATAGTAACAATTGACAAAAATGGACCAGGAAACTGGATTAGTGCAGAAGCCGTTTTCGAAAAGCCAATCTTAAAAGATGTCTTTGCCTTGGTCTATTATTCAGGGGACTCTATCTACCTAAGTCATGGCATTTACTGAGCAACTACTGACATTCATATTTTTGGACTCCCATTCAATATATCAATGTTTCTGAAGCTTATAAGTTTAACGTTTTAGAACTTTTTCATATCCCTCATCTAAGTTTCTAATGATTTCATTGCAGGGAGGATATTGGCATGACTGTTCGGCTCGTCATTAACTGCAATGGGATGAAAATCAATTCTGTGAGGGAGTAAGTCAACTTTATTTGGATCTGTACTTTATTTGTGGAACAAGTCTAAGCTAGTGATTACAGAGTCGATCATTTGCAGTAGCTCAATGTTTTAGTGGGTATAACAGTATTGAATGTATGAATCACAATGCCTTCATGGCCGCCTTCTATTACTTGAACCAAGATCATTTTGTTGTCTTTTTATAGCTTCATAAGCTCTCTAGCATAATACTTACATTATAAATGCTCACATTAATACGGCATCACCATCCCTAAGCGCATGTTTTTATGTTTTTGGCAGTGCTTTTGAGAAATCTCTTCGGAACCGCTTAGTGAAGGTAAACATTTGACAAATGACTTTTTCATGTTTAAAATGTGAAGGAACCATTAGCTATACCATGTGTCTATGTCATTGATCTTGTTCTTCTTACCCTTGTTTGTTTTTTCCAGACGAACCCAAACACTGATTACAGTTGTCTCAAAACTTTTGGTTCCTTATTCTCAAAAGACATTCCGATACCTTTGGTAATATTCGTTGCTTTTTAGTTATACTGTCTTTCATATCTCATCCCTTTCCTCACCTTAGAGTCTCCAACATATGCAGGGAACAACCGTCGAATTTCGACGAACAGCCGATGGGAAACTAATCACTGAAAGTACGTAATCTAATAACAACCTTCAAGAACAGTCGACGAATGAAATTTAATTCTTTGACTTTGTTATTCATGTAGTTGGAGGTAATGAGATTGGTGCAGTCCACAGCAAGGATCTATGCAGTAAGTAACTTACTAAATTCTCCTTTTTTGCTGTTTCATGAGAGAGTACTTTAGAGAGAAAAATTTTCGACAAGCATTTGAACTTTGACAGGGGCATTCTTTGACATGTATATTGGAGAAATTCCAGTGTCGGAGCAAACAAAAGAAGAAATTGGGAAAAATGTAGCCAGTATCATGAGAAGTTGCTACTAGCCTTATAAATTTCAGATTTTGTGGTTGCCCTGGTTTTTGAATGGGCAATCGTTTACTAATGCAATGTAGTCGAGGGCCGACTGCCATATATGACGATATGGGATCATACGAAGAAGGTATTCCGTTAATGTGTGGAAGCAGCCTTGCAATGAAGCTAGATTTGGTTTGTTGGTACAGTTCATTACTATAGGTGTAGCATAGAAAAACAATAGATTCCATTTGATTTTAAGTTTAATGAGGGGATGTTGCTGCCCCTAAGTATATATAGTTATAATTGTGAAAACTGTCATAGTTATTCAACTATGACCATTGATTTGTTTAGCCATTATTATTCTGGAATCCTGTTTTCTTGTACAATTCTTACAAAGGTGTGTTGGATGAAACGAAAGAAAGATCTAATAGGACGGGAAATTATAATAGTGATTTTCTCTCCAATGAATGACATGTATCTCAAATATTATTCATGGGGGAGATTCGTCTTTAAAGACCAAGCCGGTCCCTATCATAGTTTCCCGAATAAAACAATTTTAAAAAATACATTTATTCTAAGTTTTTTTGTTTTTTCTGAGATAGAAATAGCTTAAGAAACCAAGAAGTTAAAAAAGCATTACCACTAGAAACGAGAAATGCCTTCTTCTAAAACACTATTTTCCTTTCTTGTCATTTTAATCGTGTAAGAAGTTTTGCTAGTAAATAACTCAGTAAATGAAGCTAAATTGTTAAATTACAAAATGAATATTGGATCTTATCCTAAAATTTTATTACGTCGAACATATTATTTATGGTTTAGTTTCGTACAGCTGAAAGCTTTTAAATTACGTGTAGTGATTATAAACAATAAAAAATTATATAATAATTAACTTACGAAAACTAATATCAACAAGGTCGTTGTAGTATAGTGGTAAGTATTCCCGCCTGTCACGCGGGTGACCCGGGTTCGATCCCCGGCAACGGCGCTTTTTTTCCTGCCTTCCTTTTTGTTGACAATAATCTTTCCTGAAACAGTTGGGCCCAATGTTCTAGTTCCATGAACTTCAAAATGCATTCATTTTACAAGTTATTAACACCCATTTAATTTCACAACTAAATTATAGCTTTAGATCAGGGATATTATTATTGTTAAGAAAATGGATCAATACTCTATCATCAAAAAGCATAATCCTCAATTGAAATTAATAGGTATTGTGTTTTGCATTGTGAGAAAAAATGTGGCTTTTTTCAAACCATCATTTCATTATATGTAGATAGAAATCAACATATCCAAGTAATTAAGTTATAAGTGTAAAAAATATGCAATTTTTATTAGCTAAATTAAGTGTTGGGTAAGAAACATTTAATCCAAATAACCTCAAAAATTTCCACCGCTTTTCTCCCCCAAAATTTTCTCCAATAACATAGCAAAAACACACACTGCTAATTTACCCCATAATTAAAAAAAATTGTCAATGTGTTAAAAACCATTTAATATTTAATTTCTAAAAACAAACCATCTCCAAATAGAAAATATTTTCCAATTTTAAAGAAGGGAAAATTTAGAACAAAAGGAAAAAAGGCCTGTAATTCCCCCTCCAATTAACTTAAAAGTTGACATTATATTGCTTAAAAATTCATGTGTTGTTTCTTGAAATTGGGGGGAATACATAGACATAGACATAGCATTTTTGTAGCACAAAAAATAGGTTTATCTATTGTTGAACATGCTTAGTTTTATGAAATTATTATGTGCCATAATAGGAGTATGGCTGAGTCTGTTTGAAGGACTTTTTGTAGTTGTAAATGGGCAGTTTGACTACAAGAGTGCTCTTACAAAGTCTCTTATTTTCCTAGAAGCTCAAAGATCCGGAAAACTGCCTGCAAATAATCGTGTTGATTGGAGAGGTGATTCTGCCCTTGATGATGGTAAACTTGCCGATGTGAGTAGTCACATATCGTCTTTTTATCTTGTCTTCTATAAAAAAATGTGCCGGATTTTCGTTAAATAAATACATTTCGTATGTACATTGGACGAATTTTGTCAAAGAGTGAAAAGACGTTAGGAGACTATTTATTTCGTTAGAATTTAAGTGTTATTTATAGACTCGGGTTGACATACAGTTATAAATGTAATTCCCTTTTCACCCTTTATGTAGTATTTGTAACATGTTGTTAGGATGATGGCAGATGGACCTAGGGGGAGGGTATTATGACGCGGGAGACAACGTAAAATACGGGTTGCCACTGGCATTTACCGTAACGACCCTAGCATGGAGTGCAATAGCTTACGAAAAAGAGCTAAAAGCCGCGGGTGAATGGGAAAACACTGTCGATGGCATCCAATGGGGCACCGATTATCTTCTAAAAGCCGCGAGCAAGCAAAACCGTCTGTATGTTCAGGTTGGGAATCCTGTAATGGATCATCAATGTTGGGTCAGACCCGAAAACATGAGAACGCCAAGAACTGTGTTGAAAATCGACGAAAATCAACCCGGTACTGAGATTGCTGCCGAAACTTCCGCTGCTTTTGCTGCTTCTTCCATGGTTTTTAGACCTACCAATCAAACCTACGCTCGTAATCTTCTCAACAAAGCGAAACTGGTCTCTTTTTGTTCATTCCAGTTTTTTTTCATTTTTTTTTGTTTCAAAACTGAAAATTTTCCCTGACAAATTTTATGTTATTTTTATATATTTTTTTACAGCTTTTTACGTTTGCTAAATCACGCAAAGGAACCTATGACGGAGAATGCCCCTTCTACTGTTCTTACTCTGGCTACAATGTAAGCAAACATCTTTTTTTCTTTGTTACACTATGTCAGAGATATTGCGACACTTTCGGTAAAATTTTGCTGTTGATGAATTGATAGGATGAGCTAATGTGGGCAGGGGCATGGTTATATAAAGCTACTCAAAGTTCCCTTTACTTAGACTATGTTATAAATGAAGGTATTAATGCTAATGTAGCCGAGTTTAGTTGGGATCTCAAATATGCCGGTGCGCAGATTATCCTCACCCAGGTTATATGAAGATGATAAACTTTGTTATTATTAGACCTTATTTATCGGATTATTTAACTGACAGTTAAGTGTTGTAAATTTCAGTATTACTTTGAAGGAGAAAAGGGTTTAACCCCAGAGAAGCAATCGGCCGATAGCTTCGTTTGTTCTAATCATCCGAAAAGTCCATACCATCAAGTTTTCATCTCTCCAGGTTTTCTTTAAATTGTTTCGATCGTCTAGTCTTACGCTCTTTAATTTCATGAACTGAGAATAGATTCCAAAACAGGCGGTATGATAAACTTAAGAGACGGAGCCAATAGTCAATACGTTACGGGGGCCGCATTGTTGTTTAGTGTTTACAGTGACATCCTCAAGCAATTTAATCAAGTTGTCACATGTGGAGATGTAAAGTTAGACCATACCGCTCTATCTCAATTCGCAAAACAACAGGTACATCTTACTCATCAGCAAGGTCGTTCTTGAAGGGTGACAGTAAAAATTGGTCCAAAAGAAAATAATAGCTTTTGAGTATGATCAAATTATAATTCTCTTAAAAATAGCTAATTTTATATGCAGGTTCAGTTTATAACTTCTTGAAAATGTTAAAATTTTATTATTATTTTTAAAATATAAAACATTTATATTACTGAATATGGAGTCTCAAATTTTTTTCACCCAAATGTTAAGAACGAACCTGCAGTCATAAGCTCAAACTCTCATCCCAAAATCCCGATATAAGACCTAACAAGTACTTTTACAGATGGATTACTTGTTAGGAAACAACCCGCAGAAGAGATCATACATGGTGGGATTCGGAGACAATCCACCGCAACAGGCACATCATAGAGGGGCATCAATACCTAAAGCGCAAGCAAACGAAATAGTGGACTGCCCAAAGAGCTTTGTGCAATGGTTCTTAGTTGATACTCCAAACCCTAATGAGTTAACTGGAGCATTCGTGGGCGGACCGGATAGGCAAGACAACTTCATAGACAAAAGGTCTTCTTCGGCCTATACCGAGCCTTGCACTTATGTTAATTCTCTTGCTGTTGGTGTTCTTGCTAAACTAGCTGCAACTTCTCGTTAGAATTAGCCGATTCGGTTTGTGATTTTTTGTACAATGTATTCAGTAGATTTATGTATCTTTTGTTTCATTTAGAAATATATACAGATTTTTTACTCTTGCATCTTCAACAAAAAGATAAGGGAAACTTTAAAAGGTACCATGTGGTTTCACTCACTTGTTAAAAAGGGGTTAAAGGAATGTATTTTCTGTAAAAGGGGTGTGTGGTTTTAAAACAATTGTAAATAGATTATTTTCAATATTAAATTATGTCACGGAAATGGGTAATCATATTCATTTTTATCTGAATTTTTGCGGGATGGTTAATTAAATTATAATAGAAATCGGTGATAATTTTATAATTTTTTGAATAGTGCAAATATTATTTAAGTAATTAATTTTAGCAAACATGACTTATTAATTACCATTATAGTCATAGAAATATATACAAAATCTAAGAAATACAATATTTGACTAATTAATACAAGTAATGTTTTTATTTTATGTAGGTAGATATTATTACTTGGAGAGCATATGCGCGTAAAAAATCAAATATTGAAATAACGGGAACAAAATAATACCTAATTAGTAATAATCACGGAGAACAACAATCCCTTCAAAGCAAGGATTTCTATGTTTTCTATTCTCTATAAATACCAATTAAGTTACTGATTGCAAATTTAATTTAAGTAAACCTTTCTTATTTGAATCCATGGAAGATCTCTCATGAGCTTTGCATTTCATGAATTTTATCAAAAAAGTTGATAGAGAACATCCATCTTCACTGCTCTTGCTTCGTAAGTTGATTCAATCTCATGAATCCACTCATCAATCTAAAAAATCAATTTCCACTCTGATCCTTTCAGCTTAGTACCCAAGAAGAAGAGAGGCCGGATTGGAACCACCTCAATCCCATCTACAAATTATGTACTTGCTTGTAGGGATGGACTCACATGAGTGGGGGTCCCGGCCCCCCTCAATTAAAAATTTTGTTAATAAAATATAGTATATTCAATAGATAATCAAGAAAAATGTGAATGTTGTCACGCATGTACATATGTGACAAGAATTGTTATCACAAAGATATCGTTGCTAATAATTGAGTTACAAATAATATTTCGTAATTTGTTGTCACAAAATTGTAGTTTTTGTGACAATAATCTTTGTCACATTAACCTCACATGTCACAAATAAAGCAAGTGGTCACGTGTTACACAGTAAATTTTACTAAAACTCATGACAACTTTTATTAGTTGTTTCGAAAATATTACTTTTCATGACAACATTTACTTTAATTACAACATTTTCTTGTCACCACTTATCTATAGTTACAACTTCACTTGTAACATTAAATATGTGTAATAAATCACTATTAGGTAATTTGGATTGAATGAAGCTCAATTTACAGAATTGTAATTCAAAATAAATTAATGTGTCATTAATATGCATCTGAATTAATTGAATCAATCTGAATTGTATTGGATACACTTAAAATCTAAGTCAATTCCTAATACACTAGCTCAATGACTAATTCTCTGATATAGAAAGTGATATATATTTAAAGACAAAGCTTCTGTTTCTTAACAAGTAAGACATTATTTATGAGTAAGAAAAAAACCTGAAGTGCAATTCAACATCTTGGGTCCCAACAGAACGGCTCATTGCAAATGCATAGCATATTATCAATTCCCTTGCAAAATTGAATTTGGCCAGTCAATGCAGTCAGTGTTAGCAGTACAATACGACTCTCGCCGAGGATTCCTTCTTATTCCTACTTCTATCAACCCTTGCATTTCAAATTGTTTGTCATATAGAGGATCTAGAATATAATGCGAACTATAATTATTTAAAAAAAATACTTAGGGAAGATCTAGAATCTGGTATATTGATTTATTAGATATAAAGCTTCCAAAATTAGCTTTAACTTGGACATAAAATGTCTTCGATTCTCTATCAATTCCGCTTGTATGAAAGTAACTGTTATTTTGTTTCTCATTACTTTTACAAGTGAATTTTTGCGGGATGATTAATAAAAATATAATAGACATCATTGATAAATTTTATAATTTTTTTAATAGTGTAAATATTTTTTTAAGTAATTAATTGTAGCAAACGTGACCTATTAATTACCATTGTAGTCATAAGAATATATACAAAATGTAAGAAATACAATATTTGCCTAATTAATACAAGTAAGGTTTTTATTTTATGTAGGTAGATATCATTACTTGAAGAGCATATACGCGTAAAAAATCAAATATTGGAATAACGGGAACAAAATAATTCCTAATTAGTAATAACCACGGAGAACAACAATCCCTTTAGAGCAAGGATTTATCTTTATAAATACCAATTATCCTATTGACTGAAAATTTAATTTAAGTAAACATTTCCTATTTGAATTCATGGAAGATCTCTCGAGAGCCTTGCGTTTCATGGATTTTGTCGAAAAAGTTCATGGAGAAGATCCATCTTCATTGCTCTTGCTTCGTAAGTTGATTCAATCTCATCAATCCACTCATCCATCTAAAAAATCAGTTTCCACTCTAATCCTTTCGATTTGTTACCCAAGAAGAAGAGAGGATGGATTGGAACCACCTCAACCCCATCTGCAAATCCATTACTTCCTTGCAGGGACGGACTCACATAGAGCTGAGTGGGGGTCCCAGCCCCCCTGCTCAGTTAAAAGTTTTATTAATAAAATATAGTATATGAAATTAATTGTAGCAAACATGACCTATTAATTACCGTTATAGTCATAGGAATATATATAAAATCTAAGAAATACAATATTTGCCTAATTAATACTAGTAATGTTTTTATTTTATGTAGGTAAATATCATTACTTGGAAAGCATATACGCGTAAAAATCAAATATTGGAATAACGGGAACAAAATAATTCCTAATTAGTAATAATCACGGAGAATAAAAATCCCTTTAGAGCAAGGATTTCTATGTTTTCTATTCTCTATGAATACTCCCTCCAGTTCCTAATATTTACCATTTTAAAATATCTATGCACTTTTTAACAAGATTTTCCTAATTTACCCTTGCATTAATTAGGAAAGATATTAAATGTAGATTAATTTATAAGTTGGTAATTAAGAAGAGAGAGAATTTTATTATAAAGTAAAAGGGTTAAAGTAATCATTTTATAGTGCATTGAATGTTTTATTGGTTTTGATGAAAATTCTAAAACGATAACTATTAGGAACCGGAGGGAGTATCAATTAACCTACTGACTGCAAATTTAGTTTAAGTTAACCTTTCCTATTTGAATCCATGGAAAATCTCTCAGGATCCTTGCGTTTCATGGATTTTATAGAAAAAGTTGATAGAGAAGATCGTTCCATGGATTTTATAGAAAAAGTTGACGGACTATTGTGGTTCACCGTTGAAAAAGTTGCGGATGCCAACAATATTAAGCAATGAATTCAAATCCATGATTATATTAGTGTTTTTATATCTAACCATTTTTTATTAATATACTGTGAGTTATTAATTGTTTAATACAGTGATTAATTACAAAATATTGTATAAGCCAACTTTTTTTAATTTGTACATATATAGTTGTAAGCACAATTATGCTCATATAAACATCTTTATCAATAATGAAAAAGTCAGCATGATCGAGCTGGGTAAGTAATATGTTGTTTTGGTCATTCTCGAGCCTTATATTTGTTTTTTATGATCCTCTTTCTGAATCAAATTCAATCATACTTCAAGATATTTATGTGTGTTATTTCCTTGCTTTTGTGTTATGTAGCCCTTACGACCTTTAGATTTTTTTAAACTTTAGAAAACACAAAGTTTTGTGAATGTTGCGAACTTAAGATATGAAAGTAAATACATGGGTAAACATAGCATTAACACATTCTTCTTTACAAGGGCTTGTAAAGTATATTATGATACTCATGTAACTTGACTTGATGTGTGTTGTCAACTTATTACAACACTGTGTAGTGGATAAAATCAAGGGTTATCTTGAAACGCATGCATTGGTTTTAAACCACTACTTACGATTATAGCACGCCGAGTGTAATTCTAGTAAGAGGCTATCATAAAGACTTGTACTAGCATAATTGAACCTTAGAATTTTATGCATATGTTGTTATATAGAGGGGAAATGTATAACAAATTATTCATATTATATCATTTGTTTCAAATGCCACGTATAAAATGTACTTAAAGAGAAATAAAGAGTAAGTTGTCAATTGTAACAACTATATGAATGTAAAATTCCTACTATATGGCGTAAGAACTTTATTAAATCTACGATCGGTGGTAAGACCAAACTTCAAATTTGCTTATAGTTAAAGGTCGAATTACATTTCAACTTGTGAATATGATCCTACATAGCATGGAAGTGCATGTTACTTAGAACAAAGCGATTGAGAATGCAAACAAAAAAGACATGATAATGACAACATTTCATGAACCAGGTTCATACTTGAAGGCATTTAGAAGGAAGACAAAAAGATTGAAAGCATTGTAATTCCGAAAATTTTGGTTAGAATAGCATCACTATACTCAATACTAATGTATTGAAAACTTGAAGCAGATAAATGAATACGAGTCATCACTAATTGAAGCTGGACAGCTTCTACAATGTAAGACATGGAAGCTTTTTAAAGTAGTTACAGGTTTTATAGAACACACTACAAGAAATCGAGCTTTTTGTGACAAGCAATATTGTCTCAAAAACGCAAAATGTTGTCACCTATAACATTTTGTGACAACAAATAGTTGTCACGGGGTCGTCACTAATGTGAGAGTTACTGATAATATTATCGTCACAAATAATCGATCTAATTTTTGCATCAAAATTTATTGGCAAATATTTTAATATTCTATGACAATAATTTTTTGTGGTAACTTTTGTTGTTATCGATAAGACAACATAATCATCACAAAATGTTCTACTAATCACATATAATACATCAAAATGAACTAAATTACATGGCAACTTTAAAGAGTCGTCACAAATACTTAATTTTTTTGTGACAACAATTTATTGTAACAACTTTCGTCGTAATGAAAAAGGAAACATGATCGTTACTAATGAGCTACTTGTCGCATATAATACATCAAAATGAACTAAACTACATGATGAATTTAAAAGTCGTTGCGAAAATGATTATTTGTGATAATAATTCAAGTCGCAAAAAAGTTTAAATGTTATCACGCATGTACATATGTGACAAAAAATTTTATCCCAAAGATATCGTTGCTAATAACTGAGTTACAAATAATATTTCATAATTTGTTGTCACAAAATTGTAGTTTTTGTGACAATAATCTTTGTCACATTAACCTCACCTGTTACAAAAAAAGCAAGTTGTCACGCATTACACAATAAATTTTACTAAAACTCATGACAACTTTTATTAGTTGTCATGAAAATATACTTTTCGTGACAACTTCACTTGTAACATATAATATCTGTAATATATCACTATTAGTTAATTTGTATTGAATGAAGTGAGAATTTACAGAATTATAATTCAAAATAAATTGTTGCGTCATCAATATGCTTTTGAATTAATTGAATCAATCTGAATTGTATTGGACACACTTAAAATCTAAATCAATACCTAATACACTAGCTCAAATGACTAATACTCTGAAATAAAAAGTGATATATATATTTAAAGACAAAGCTTTAGTTTCTTAACAAGTACAGCATTATTTAAGAGTAAGAAAAAAACCTGAAGTGCAATTCAACATCTTGGGTCCCAACGGAACGGGGTCATTGCAAATGCATAGTATATTATCAGTTCCCTTGCAAGTTGAATTTGGCCAGTCAATGCAGTCAGTATTAGCAGTACAATACGAATCACGCCGAGGAATCCAGGTGATTCCTACTTCTATCAACCCTTGCATTTCAAATTGTTTGTCAAATAAAGGATCCAGAATATAATACGAACTACAATTGTTTGGAAAAAAATATACGTTAGAAAGATCTAGAATCTAGTATATAGATTCATTAGATATAAAACTTCCAAAAATAGCTTTAACTTGGACATAAAATGTCCTCGATTCTCTATCGGTTCTGCTCGTATGAAAGTAATTGTTATTGTGTTTCCCATTACTTTTACAAGTGAATTTTTACAGGAGTGTTAATAAAATATAATAGACATCAGTGATAAATTTTGTAATTTTTTTAATAGTGTAAATATTTTTTTAAGTAATTAATTGTAGTAAACATGACCTATTAATTACCATTATAGTCATAGGAATATATACAAAATCTAAGAAATACAATATTTGCCTAATTAATACGAGTAACTTTTTATTTATATACATGTAAAAAATCAAATAACGGAATAACGGGAACAAAATAATTCATAATTAGTAATAACCACGGAGAACAACAATCCCTTTAGAGCCAGGATTTCTATGTTTTCTATTCTCTATAAATACCAATTAGCCTACTGCCTGCAAATTTAATTTATATAAACCTTTCCTATTTGAATCCATGGAAGATCTCTCAGGTGCCTTGCGTTTCATTGATTTTTTAGAGGATTTTCAATATTAAAAGTCACGGGTGAATGGGGAAATACTGTCGATGGCATCAAATGGGGCACTGATTATCTTTTAAAATCCGTGAGCAAGCAAAACTGTTTGTATGTTCAGGTCGGAATCCCCGTAATGGATCATCAATGTCGGGTTCGACCCGAAAACATGAAAACACCAAGAATAGTGTTGAAAATCGATGAAAATCAATCTGGTACTGAGATTGCTGCCAAAACTCCTGCTACTTCTTCCATTTTTTTAGACCTAACAATCAAACCTACGCTCATAATCTTCTCAACAAAGCAAAACTAGTCTCATCATTTATTCTTGTTTTTTTCGTTTTCTTTATTTCAAAACTGAAAATTTTCCCTAACAAATTTTATTTATTGTTCTATATGTTTTAAGCTTTTTATGTTCGCTAAGTCACACAAAGGAACCTATGACGGAGAATTCCCCTTCTACCTCTCTTACTCTGGCTACTTTGTTGAAGATATCGCGACACTTTCAGTTAAATGTTGTTGTTGATGAATTGAAAAGATGAGCTAATGTGGGCAGGAACATGGTTATATAAAGCTTACTCAAAGTTCCCTTCACTTTGAATATTTATCGCAAGGTTTTGACTTTACCAATTTAGGGGGCTTATTTTCGGTGATGAAGCCAAAAACCTTGTTCCCCACTTCTATACCGATAAGATAAAAGTTCAAAATACGAACAGGTATTGTCAATATCGCTTATCTAAATAGAAAAATGGTGACCACTGCAAGTATATAATTTCGATGTAGTTTTAAAAGATATCGATCCCATAGGGAAGGGATTCGGTTCTAAAGACCAACTAGAGTTACGGAACAAAAGAAATAAGATAATTTGTATTGGAGGGTTGGATGATTTGTATGATAGACTGATGAATAGATAGATGTATGAACAGACTAGAGAAAATGTAAGATATTCTCTGTAAACAAGTTTAACAGAGAAAAACATGCAAAATCATCAAGAATATTTCGTACACTAAATAACTTCAACAAAAAAGGTTCTAGACACCCTAATATTCAATAATTCATTGCAGAGCAACACATAAGATGACTTTTCTAAATCTAGGGTAAACGAATTATGACACTTATAAGAACCTGGATAACAATATTACTATACTTAGTACGGGCCGCTCTCACATAGCCATATTTAGTAAGTTACCACTCCAAAAATATTGGCTCACTAAACAGTGTTATAATCATAGATCCAATGATTATACACAATCTTGTTAACCCCGAAATCACTCTTAAAGTTAACTCGAAAGCATATAACTTGATTAATATAAATGACGCAATACGAAATACTCGTTATGATACATAGACATATCATAAACTTCGAAATAGAAAGTATAAGCAGAAAACTAAGTAAAGTTGTAAGGTATGCAAGTGAAAGCTAAAGTTGATCAAATCGTATCTACTCTTTAATGGGAGTCGTCAATTCCTGCAATTCCTGTGTCTACTTGAATTCGATATCGACTCGTACAGAACCTCCGCTAGGATGCTATTCTTTGTGAATTTCGAATAAAAGAATGTTGAAGAACGAAAAATTTTATTTATAAGTGCTTTGCAATTACACTCATACAACAAACGCTCGAATTTGTGTAGAAATATAGTGATTGAAATAGGAATCGAATCACTTATACATTTTTCTCGCAAAGACTTTGAACTAGCGAAATCTATATAATTTATATTCTCTATCTATGCATACACGTCTAACATGTATCACACACTATCAATCCACTCTCTACGAAAATGGTTGAGTTTGAACCCTATTTATAGAGTACAACGGGTTGCCTCTATCCAAACGAAGAGTCGTGTCCACTGGCGAAGAGTTGCATCACTTCAATATGATTGAATGCAAAGATTCATCCTCATCCATAATGGAAAGGCACCTTTTCATGATTGGTTGACTTCCAAAAGGTGTCTTTTCATCCGGTGATTGATGGCGGTTGATCGTTGTTATCTGGCTGTTGGTAGTTGATAAGAGATAACAAATAACAATCACAAGTCGCGATCGCGAATCCCATGTCACGATCGTGACTAATGGTTGACAACTTTCTGTTTAGAAGAATAATAAGTCGCGACTGAGAATGGGTGTCACCACAGTGAACAATGCTTTTCTTCAAAATTCTTCTTGCAACTTTACCGATCTTCGACAGCTTAGATCCTAAGCCAAATCCTTATGTTCCACACATCTTTTTACATCTTTTTCACTCTTTTTACATAGAATTCCATCTTTGATCATTTTACTTCCAAGATTTACCTAGTTTCTGCATTTGCATAAAAAACAATTACATACTACGTGAAATCTTTTATATGAAGTATAAAATGAAACAGAACCATATCATTTTATGATTGAAAATGTCATGATAATAAGTGTAAATATACACTTATCAACTATGTTATAAATGAAGGTATTAATGCTAAAGTTGCTGAGTTTAGCTAAGATCTCAAATACTCTGGTGCATAAATTATCCCCACCCTGGTTATATCGAGATGATAAAAATTATTATTAAACCTTATTTACCGAATTATTTAACTGACTGTTAAGTGTTGTGAATTTTAGTATTACTTTGAAGGAGAAAAGGGTTTGATCCCGGAGAAGCAATCAGTCGATAGTTTTGTTTGTTCGAATCATTCGAAAAGTCCATACCATCAAGTTTTATCTCTCTAGGTTTTTTTCAATTGTTTTGTCTTGTCTTACGCTCTTTAGTTTCATGAACTGAGACTAGATTCGAAAACAGGCAGTATGATAAACTTGAGAGACGGGCCAATAATCAATACGTTACAGGCGCCGCATTGTTGTTCAGTGTTTACAGTGACATCCTCAAGCAATTCAATGAAGTTGTCACATGTGGAGATGTAAAGTTAGACCATACCGCTCTTTCTGAATTCGCAAAACAACAAGTATGGGTGACCGTCAGCAGGGTCGTTCCTAAGGGTGACCAGTATGGGTGACCGTCCAAGGCCCACTGTAGAATTGGCCCAAAATAGAAAAAAAAGCTTTTTAGTATGATCAAATTATAATTCTCTTTAAAAAAATAGCTAAATTTTATATACATATCCAGTTTATAACTTCTTAAAAGTGTTAATATTTTATTATAATTTTTAAAATTGAAAACATTTTTACTACTAATGGAGCCTCGAATTTCTTCACCCATGGACCCTCAAAATGTTAGGAACGGACCTACAATCATCGGCTCAAACTTTCAACCCAAAATCCCAATATAAGACCTAACAAGTACTTTTACAAATGGATTACTTGTTAGGAAACAACTTGCAGAAGAGATCATACATGGTGGGATTCAGAGACAGTCCACCGCAACAGGCACATCAAAGAGGGGCATCAATACCGAAAATGCAAGCAAACGAAATAGTGGACTTCCCGTAGGCTTTGTGCAATGGTTCTTAGTTGAAACTCCAGACCCTAATGAGTTAACCGGAGCATTTGTCGGCAGACCGGACAGGCAAGTCAACTTCGTAGACAAAAGGTCTTCTTCAGCCTATACTGAGTCTTGCACTTATGTTAATTCTCTTGTCGTTGGTGTTCTTGCTAAACTGGTTGCAACCTCTCGTTAGAATTAGTCGATTCGGTTTGTGATTTTTTGTATAATGTATTATGTATTTTTGTTTCTTTTAGAAATGTATACAGATTATTTGTTCTTGCATCTTGGATAAATAGATAAGCAAAAGATTTAGAGTGTTTTTACAGTTTGGAATGAGTTCAAATTTATTTTATGCATAAGATTTGCATTTGTATGCATAAAAGTGAAACTAGAATCCGAACAAAATATGTGCGCGTGATACATGATTATTATAAAGGACTGTTCATTTACATATAGAAGAAGGTTTTTTTTTTAAAAACATATAGAAGAAGGTTATATATCGTATTGCAAACTAAGTTTGTGGTATTATAGAGTATACATAATTTGTTTATTTTCTTCGTCTTCATTGTTATTGTGTACATTTTGCACAAACACTGGTAACAAAGCTTGTTTATGATGTTATTTTACAAAAACAAAATATTAAGTATTGCATATATAAATTCACAAAGCAATAACGTTCCATTTTACTTCTATATGAAACTCTCCATTTTATTCTTTAGGTATATTATTTCAGGCTTTTTCAAAAAAAAAAAAAAAATATTTCAGGCTAATGATGAAATAATTAAAATATACAAAATTCTAATTTATTGTTATTATATCTCTTCAAAAACTTATTTTGGTTGCATACTACTTGCTACTGTATGATTTCATAACAGAGGTGCTAATATCAATATTAAATTTCTCCAAACGAATGCAACAAAACTCATTTTATATATTTTATTAAAACAAGATATAATTTGGTGACCCAAGATAATCTATCTTTTATATTTGAAGAATTATTTGTGGGAAGATTAAGGTTAAATTTCGAACTTACTTAAGCTCAGCTTGGCTTGAAATTGACAAAGATCGAGCTCAGCCTAGCTTAAACCTTGTCAGTATCTATATTTTTTCCTGTGTTCGATCTCATCACGAGCTTAGTTCATGTTTGTGAGCCTTGTAATGGTTAATTGCATTCTACTCAAATTGTACCACCATCGCTTATTAATTTTATTCACTGATTATTTCATTCATCATGATCTTATAGGATACATGAGTGAAATGCAATTCTTCTCATAATATTTTTTTCATATCAAAGAGTCTTCTTATATACTAACAATTATTATTACCAATACATGCAAACACACTAATATCAATGAAGAGAGATTTAATGTCATTGTAAGCTTTCAAGTCGAATATTAGAAAGCTTGGATTGATACGGGAATTACTTGAGCTGATCTTGAACTAGAGTGGTGCTCTACCAAGTCAAGATTCAATCGAACTAAACAAAAAATGTATGTGAATTCGTTAATAGGCTGCAAACGAACCAATCTATTCATGAACAACTCGGTATTAAGTCGGCTCGGTAACTACTCAACTCGACTCGATTTATTAATAAACATGTTCATGAACATGATTTTGAGCTCAGATATAAACGAGCCGAGCATAAACAAATCACAATTCGGCTAGTTAACTAGCGAGCAAACTCAATTAGATGCTCGCGAACAAGTTCATAAACAGGCTTGACAAATGTTCGTGAACTAACTCAATTTTTTATGTGATAAAAATAAACTTCTATAAAAATTAAATAAGATATATATATATATATATATATATATATAT